>JACBKR010001556.1:0-41562 GCA_014218235.1 Colocasia esculenta | reverse complement strand
TCCTTTTAAACCTGCGTTCGATAATACCCCGCTAATCGAGAAACTCCGATCTCTGTAACGCTTGTCGTGTCTTTCCCATTTCAACCACAGCCCTCAACCTTTGATGGATCAACAGCGATACCATCTTTGGTCACCACATGCCCTAGAAAGGATACCTCCTCAAGCCAGAATTCACATTTACTTACTTGGCATATAGTTTGTTCTCCCTCAGATCTGCAATGAAATTCTAAAATGCTCCTCATGCTCTTTCCTTGTCTTGGAATAGATCAGTATGTCATCGATGAATACCACCACAAACTTATCAAGATATGGGCGATAAATGCTATTCATCAGCTGCATGAAAACTGCGGGGCTTTGTTAGTCCAAAAGGCATAACAATAAATTCATAATGCCCATACCTGCTTCAGAAGGCAGTCTTGTGAATGTCTTCTCCTTTGATCCTCAATTGATGATAACCGGATCGGAATCTATTTTAGAGAAGTATCTAGCTCCAGATAATTGATCAACACTCCATCAATTCTCGGCAGAGGGTATTTGTTCTTGATGGTTAACTGATTCAGTTGTCTGTAATCTATGCATAGCCTCATCAACCCATCTTTCTTCTTGACGAAGAGGACAGGTGCACCCCATGGCGATGTGCTTGGTCGATGAAACCCTTCTCTAACAGTTCCATCAGTTGCTCTTTTAATTCCTTCAGTTCTGCAGGGGACATTCTATATGGTGCCCTAGATACCGGTGCTGCCCAGGGACCAATTCGATGTAAAATCGACCTCTCGCTCCGGAGGAATTCCTGGCAAGTCTTCGGGGAAAACATCAGCGTATTCGCTGACGACATGGATGTCCTCTACTTTGACTTCCTTCTTTGCAATGACTACGCAGCAAGAAGGCCATACAACCTTTCCTCATCATCCTTTTGGCTTGTAGTGCAGAGATAAGTGACAATCTCTCCTGCGGTTTCTATCCCCTGTGAACACTAATTTTGGGTACTGGCTAAAATTTACCCGGCTTCTCCTGCAATTATACTAGCCCCATGTTCAGACATCCAGTCTGCTCCCAGTATCACATCATACCCCCGCCATGTCCATACATATTAAATTTGCTGGTAGGTTTTGGGTTTCAATCAACCCTTCACACTGATGTATATGGTTTGTAAGATTGGTACCCGGACCAATCGGGTTTGACACAACTATTCTGGATTTCATTGGGACTGGTTTCACAGATAGGGTATCAACAATGTTTGAGAAATGAAGGAGTGCGTAGCTCCCGTATCAAAGAAAATAAGCAGGTCGGGAAAGAATAGTAAGTGTACCTTCCACGATACCTCCTTCTTCAGCAGTTTCCGGTTCCTGGACAGCTTGCAGTCGCCTTGCCTCTTCTGTCCATTTTGACATTTGTCATGAGGGGCTTGTTCTTTAACATTGGGCAGTCCGGATCCTATGGTCACGACTCCACAGCGTAGGCATCTCCCTTGCGCTCTCCACATTCTTCAGTCCGATGACCCAGCTCTGTCACAATGTTTGCACCTCTCCTCCCCGTTGCCACCATTACTTGCTTACCTAGCTCCTTCGGATTTTTATCGCTGGTTCATTTACCCCGCCACTGGGCCTTTTCTTCCCAATAGTCGGCTGATACCTCCAGCAGAAGACACTTTTTCTCGTTTCACGGATTTTCCTTTAATCCTTTCAGCAGTCTCCATGGCATCTTCCAATAGTTAGCCTTCTTAACCACTTCAGCATAAGTTTGAATGTCCATTGGCGCCAGTTGGTGATGAACTGGGGCCTCAAGCCATTCAGAAAGCGTTTCGCCTTCATCCTTTCTGTCCCCATCAAGTGAATACGTATCAGGACAGCCGAGAGAATTGGGCCTCATACTCAGCCACATTAAGTCCTCTCTGCTTTAAAGCCGCAAATTCGGATGCTTTCCGTTCCTGGACCCTCTCAGAAAAGTACTTGGCGTTGAAACGTTCAATGAACTGAGCCCATGTAAGTTGTTGTCCATTAGAGTTGCTTCTACCGACTCCCACCATGCCCTGGCATCCTTTCAAACTGGAAAGTCGCCAGGAGTACCTTTTCTAGTCTGTGCATTGCATAACCCTGAATATCCTTTCAATCTCTTTAACCCAGTGTTCAGCAACATATGGGTTAGTACTCCCTTCAAACCTAGGTGGTCCATGTTCCGAAAATTCCGTGGAGCTCACCGGCTCCGTGATTACCTCCACCCTGGGTGGCTTGTAAGATAGCCTGAGTCAAGTCTGTATGGTTCTTTGCATGTCCCTAGCCTGGGCACGTTCTGCGGCCATTGTGGTAATAATCACCTTCAAAGATAAATGTGAGTTAGTCATCTAAATATATCACATGTGACTTTTATTCCCATGGCTCTACCCAAGCTCACATTAGGTACGACAGGTTTTGACTCGTGTAATCTAATTTTCATTCCATGTTCCTAATCCTTGGACCCTAAGTTCAGGCTCTGATACCAACTGTCACGCCCCGAATATTTAGCAGCGGAATAAATACCGGGGGACGTGAACGTACAAACCGGCGTATCACAGTTGAATAGTGCAGAGTCACAATCGAATATAATAACACATTCAAGACTATAATATGGTCACCAATAGTATACTTTAATTCATTTCATTCAACTAGATACAACCTCACATAAGAGAATTACCAAGGGTCCATCATTCAAATAAACTTCCAGAAATCTTCACTATTACATAGACTACTCAAATCCTATTCTAAACTGTCATCTATCTTTAGGACGGGTACTCGTCACTCTTGCCCAGTCCCATCTGACTCCACTGGTTCTTCCCACTACCTGAAAAAGGGCAGGATGATAGGGGTGAGCGAACTAGCTCAGTAGATTTATATCTCAATCACGTGCGGGCACTAGTATACATCATTAACATTTTATATAGGCAGATATGCTTATGAGTATGCTGACATGTATGCTTTCTAACAGTTGAATAGCAAATTAGACGGATATCATATCAGATCAATTGTCGAGTTCCATATACAATGGACAGATAATTCAAGATTAAATCATGTCAGAAGAGATTGGCCATATTCAAGCAGCGTTCAGTGTTCACAAGAACAAACGTATCATATCATGTCAAGGTCAAACTTATCAAGTCAAACAGGAGGCACATATTCACAATCTTGCATGTCAGTGTGCTATGCCAAGCACCAAGAGTCCATACTCCCTCGGTTAACAAGTACGTTGGGGCGCTCCCCCCAGGACCGGACATGGCCCTATTGCACAGGCATTGTATCAAGTTTTGGACCGGAGTCCCACGATGTGCCGAACAAACATATTCATATTATGGCCACAGAGTTTCAATGACAAGCTCATAGTAAAAAGAACATGATCACTCATAGAGTCAAGGAATGACAAACAGCTCAAAAGAACAAGGCAGGATAACAACGTATCTTATATTTCATAATTCATTAATGTCTTGACATGAGGGTGTTTCTAAAGACAGATCATACGTAGAACATGTACTTTCCTAACATGTATGCATATGACAAATAATCAATTGAACACCGGAAAACATGTAACCATGAAACTCATATGCAACATAACATTAACACCACTAATATGTCCATACTAATCATGTATTCATCCCCACATTCATCATATTCTTATCTTATCAATTGACAATAAGCAAGATCACAAGATAATCCAATGATCATAAGACACAATCAAATTACACATTAGAATCATATTCATATCATTACCATTTCCTGTAATGTGTTGATTTATTTTAAGTCCAATGCATACTATATAACATCATGTACATGCTTGTAGATATCATGAGATGATTAGACCCAAATTATACAAAAATCTTGTAAGGGTAGTGTCGACACTAGATCAGGTGGTGTCGACACCATGCTCCAACCCAAGACAAAATCATGCAAAACTGGTCAGGTAGTGTCGACACTAGTTCAGGTAGTGTCGACACTAGAGACAGGTTCCAGAACCCATCTGGAAAACATGGGACAGTGTGTCAACACTAGAGACAGGTAGTGTCGACACTAGATAGCTTTCCCAGAACTTTCAGGAAAAACTGGGACAGTGTGTCGACACTAGACAGTAGTGTCGACACTAGATGGCTTTCCCAGACACTCCTGGTTGTTTGGGACAGGGTGTCGACACTAGTCCCAGTATTGTCGACACTAGGGGCTTCCCAGAACACTCTCTGGGCTGCCTTGGGACAGTGTGTCGACACTAGTCCAAGTAGTGTCGACACTAGAGTCCTTCCGAACAAAACTTAAGGTCATGTGAGACCCGAACACATGCCATGCAGCAATTCACTTCAAACTCTTATAACTCTCTAACGATTGACATTTGGATAAAACGTTTAACATGAAAGATGAAGAAGACAACTAGTAAAAGAATTTTTATGTTTAGAGTTTGATCAAATTCGGTCTCGAATCTTGAGAAAACATGTGAAGAACAAAACTCAAGTGAAACCCGAAATCACAGTATCAAACAGAGACTCTCTTATCATGCTCCTAACTCTCTAACGAAAAACCGTTGGACAAAACGTCCATCATAGAAGATGATTGTGACTTCAAGGAAAAGAACTTTCATGAAGAAAGTTTAGTCAAATTTGGTCTTGAATCGTGTGCACAATATGACGAACGAGAAAAGCCCTACCTGTGCAAGACGTCGGGAAAATCACCAATACACAATGAATACTCCATGAAAATTGGGAAAATCAAGTGCAAATGATCCTAGACTCAAAGAACTACATTGTGCATTGATTTTCTTTAATCTTGGCCCGAGAACACCTACCTTTACGAAGATCTAAAACCTGTTGATATTCTGACGCAACAGAGGATGCAGGGGATGAAGCTCCGGATTCCCCCTTTCTCCTTCTCCTCAGAAGTTCTTGCTGCTTCCAAACGACTCAAACTTCGTTGTTAAACCTTCCCCAAGAGTTTAGGGACGAGTTCTTATAGTTTTAGGATGTTGTTAAGAGTCCTACTATGCTAGGAAAGGGCTACGAGCTCTGTTTCTAGTTTTCAGAAAAATCTGGGATTCCTTTACTTAAAAGAGGTAGCCAAGGTTTAGGAAACACCAATTGGGATTGAGTTTCGGTTTTGGCTTACCTTAAATGCTACTCATCCATAATATGACCCTAAATTACCCTTACTAATTACTGCATAATTACATACACGAATTTTTGGGCAATTTCCTGTCCTAGTTTATTCATCTCCTTGGGCCAAATATGCTCTATTGGCCTCAATCTTGTTAAAGGTCATTAACACATGGTATTGGAAGTCTCTCCAATATTTATTTATTTTTATCCCTCTATCTTTCTGAAATTTTAAATTTGCTAATTTTCGGGGTGTTACACTGAGAGCTTGCTTTAATCCATAGAGAGCATTGTCAAGCTTGACACATAGTTAGGAAAATTGTACGTTCAAATCCAGGACGTTGTTCAATGAAAACTTCCTTTTTTACTAATCCATTCAAGAAGACACTCTTTACATCCATTTGCTGGCAGTTTAATAACTGAGGCACATGCAAATGAGAGAAAAATTCTGATTGCTTCTAGCCTAGCTATAAGAGCAAAAGATTCTTCGAAGACTATTCCAATTCTTGATTATAACCTTTTGCATCTAACCTAGCCTTATTTCTTATTATCGTACCTTCTTCACTAGTTTTATTCTGAAACCCATTTAGTTCCAATAACACATTGGGAGGAAGGTCTTGGAACTAAATGTCAAACCATATTTCTCTCAAATTGATTCAATTTTTCTTGCATAGCTTTATCCCAAAAAAACATCTTTTAGAGCATCTTCAACATTTTTGAGTTTTAGTTTGTGAAACAAGAGCCATTTGATCTAATTTAGAAATAAGTTTGAAATGAGATCTTTTTCTGGTGGATCAGCAGATTACCAATGATATGTCTTGAGGGCGATCCCTTAGCATTCTAATATTCAGTTGATCTTTGTTCTCATTGCAGTGCTATTTCTTACCAATCTTTATCACCTAATTTTTGCTTCCTTTCCTTACTGGGCGTTTGAATCTTCCTTTTCCAGGATTTCTCCATCATCCTTTTCCCACCCACCATCATGGAGTTCATCCAAGGCTAGTGAGGGGATTCTTCAACAATTTGGTCTTTGACATTATAACTCTACATGCTCTAGAATGATTTGAATAGCCAAGAAAATTCCCAACTCACTCTTGGGTTCAAATATATCTAAATCACTTTGTTGTTATTAAAATAAAGCATTTTGCTCTAAACACTTGGAAATGAGCAATGAAAGGTTTCTTACCTTTCAGAAGTTCATAATGTGTCTTTTTGCTTAGAGGCTTACCATTGCACAATTTATGATGTAACAGGAAGTGTTTATCTGCTTTGCCCAGAATTTTCTAGCAAACCACTCTCATCAACATAGTTCTTGCCATTTCAACTAATGTTAGATTGTTCCTTTCCACCACTCCATTTTGTTCAGGAGTTCTAGGTGATGAAAATTTGTGTAATATTCCTTCTTCCCTGCAAAGATTTTCAAAATCAGTGTTATCCAATTCACCACCATTGTCAGACATATTGAGATTATTTTGAATTTTCCTTCCTAAAGATTTTTCTTGTAGAATTCTTGAAATTCCATGAAAGCATCACTTTTGTGAGCTAGAAAGAATACCAAGTAATCTTGAAAAGTCATCACAACAAGTACATAACCAACCTTTTCCCATTGAGACTGTTTGTCTTTGTAGGTTCAAATAGATCCATGTGAATAATGTGAAAGGTTTAGAGGATTGACTTCAGATCTACTTTTGAAGGATTTTCTTGTTTGCTCACCTTGAGTACATGCTTCAAAATTTTGAAATTTACTTGAAGGAATTTCTGGCAGATCTTTTACCATGTTGAATTTAACTAGTTTATATAGCACATTGTAGCTAGCATGACCTAGTCTACGATGCCACAAACATGCAATATCATTTTTATTAGAAGTAACAAAGATTGTTATTTTTATTTTTATTCTCCAAGTCAACCATGTAAACATTATTGATCTTTTACCAGAGAATTTACACAGTCTGAATTGGCTCAAAATTGTACATCCAAGAATAAAAAATTACCTTGTGACCCTGTCACAGAGTTGACTTATGCTAAAAGGTTGTATTCCAACCCTTCCACCAAAAGTACATCATCAATTGAGTTTGAAGGACTTTTACCCACTTTACCTGAACCACATTTTACCTTTGTCGTTTCCTTCAAAGTCACATGACCAGGTTTCTTTTTGGACAGCAAGCAAAATTTGCTTTTGTCCCCTGTCTATGTCTTGAACAGCCATTATCAAGATACCACTTGTTGTTTTTTGCTGTAAGACATACCTGCAACACATTCAAAGAAAATCTTTGGAACCCAAGTACATTTGGTTCCTTCAAATCACCCAATTTAAGAACTAAGATAACAGATTTTTGGAATTCATGCTTGCCTTTTTATTGTGGGTTGAATGGTATTTTTGGTTTTATTTTTTCTTTGATTCTTCTTGTTGTTTCCAAGAATTTATGGATCACTGTTCCTTTTCATATTCATGAAATTATTTCAGATTGCCTCCAGTGCTCTTTTGAGGGAACCATGAATAATTATGATAATTAGACCTCTTGGGATTTTTTGAATGACCAGATCTAGCAAACTGTGAGAGTGTGTCGACATCTGTAGGGATAATGTTGACCATGTTTGAGTCCATCTGGGCATTTTCTGTGGTCTGGTGACTGAAAGTTCGACCTGCCATATGTATGTGTCGACCTACCCAGTTAGTGGTTGCCAAGATTTATTCCATTGGAGACATTTTTGTTGTATGAATCCAGCACTTACCTTGCCCTTTTCATTGAACTTTTCAATTTCAAAAATTTGACATTTTTTCTTTTCAATTTCTCTGAATTTTTCTTCCATTTAGTTGATTTCTAGAGGAGACTTCTGAGTTTGTTGACGAAATAAATTGTCTTTAACCCTATTTCTTTTTCTTTGAGGGATTGAAGCCCAACCTCTTTGTTGAAGTTCACTTTTGTTCCCAACAAGGATTCTAGATTATTTTTTCCACCCACAACCTTTCCCAGAACTTCTTGTCTCTTGGTTACTTCTTTATGAAGATTTTCAATTTCCTTTTTCATTTCAGTATTTACACTTTTGATGGCATCATATTTTCAGCAACCAGTTTCATTTCTTTGACTACTCAATCTTCTTACTTTCAATTCTCTAACATTTCTTTTAACACAGAAATTTCTTGAACAAGCTCTTTTTCTTTCTCTTCTAATGAAATATCATGAACTATGATTCATTTTTCTTTTGAGCACTTTGTTTTTCCTTTTTCATTTCATCATATTAATCAAGTAATCAAAATCGACATGTTCACAATCACTGAATGAAAAATCTTTTAAATGAAGATACTACCTCTTCTTCATCTTCTTCTTCTCCTCGGCCATCAGATAGATTTTGGTGTTTGTTTCATCAGCTTCTGAGCTTTCTTCTTCATCATCATCTTCCTCTTCGCTCCAGTTCCAACATAGACTTTTGCTTGCCTTAGTCCATTTGGTTGAGTCTTTTTCAAGGGCTTAGGGCATTCTGATTTAATAAGTCCTATTTTCTGTACTTGTAACATACAACCATGTCAGATTTTTTATTCAAATTTGTTTAGGCTTTGAAAAATTATTCACTTGAGGTTACTTCTTCAGAAATCCCTTACCTTCATTTCTTAGAATTTTTTTTTGAATTTTCTTGTGATAAGAGCAAACTCACCTGAGTCATTTTCTAAAGTATGACTCACTTTGATCAATAGCTTCCTTGTCTTGGACTTGCCTTGAGAGTGAGTGGCTTCTTTTTCTTGACATATTCTTCTGTTCTTTTAAGCCTCAAGGTCATCATCAAAGAGCCAGTAGTTCTGTTGCCAGCTAGCAAGCCCAGAGGGGGGGTGAATGAGATTCTTAAAATATGATTATCTAAACCTGTCAACAAAACGTTCACACAAAACACTACGTTTGAATGTTAGTGTTAGTAGTAATAAAACACTATCACAAACAAGCAACCGCAACTACACAAGGATTTTATCCTGGTTCGGACCTCCTCTCCACAGAGTTCTACGTCCATCCCTGAGCAACAACTCAGGATTCCACTACCCAAGGGTACAGTCCCCCTCAAGGACACTTACATCTTGTCGTAGCTGGCCTTCTCTTCTTCACAAGAGGATACAACACCTAGAACCAGGTCTTCCTTCAACACGAAGGGAATAAAACACCTGTTCAACAGGTCCTCTCTTCACCCCAGAAGAGGAACTTCACGGAATGAGAATAAAGGCGAAATGCCCCTAGACCTGATTTACAGCAAGTATCAGATCTGAGGCTAGACTGAGAGAGAAAGATCTACAAAATGAAGTCTCTCAGAACTCAAAAAGGCTCTCTAAAGATTTTGACAAGAACACAGAGAGCAAGAGCTACGAGGATTGTAATGGACAGAGGCTCTTCTTCTAAGACTGTTTGGCATGAACGCTTCTCTTTTAAGTTGATTGATTCAGAAGTTCTTTTCTCAAAGTTGTCTTCCAAGAGTCTTGAGTCTTGTATTTATATCTTCTCTTGAGGAAGTAGCCTTGATATGTCCATTGTCCTCTATGCTCTGGTATACGTTAGACTACATGGTATTGTAGAGCTTCCAGTCAATGGTTCTTTACGTTCCACGCATGCAAGAGAAGATCTTTCTCGATATCCTTCATCTTCCATTTTGTCCAACGTTGTAAACGGTTGTGCTATCAGAGACCTGCACACAATAAATGCTAAATGATAGACAGCTATGCTGTCTCTTGTTGTCAGTCAACGTCAGAATGAATATACATCAAAATAAATATCAATTTGTCTTCTAAAAACATGTTTCTAATATAAGCATAGGAATAGAAGATGTATGTGCATGCATTGTGCAGTGAAATGTTCAGTCACAATAAATGCATGGATATCGGAGAAAAAGCGAGGGAAGACTTTTGACTTTCAAATATTTGAAATATGTTTAAATATCAGCCGTTTAACTCACGAAATCATTGTGAGTATGACTTATGAAATCGTTATGTGAATGAGTCGATGTTTATGTAAATCGTTGCACATGTATAAACAAATCGATGTGAACACAAATCGTTATACAATCATAACCAAATCATTGTAGAACAAATCGTTATGAGAGTATAAGCAAATTGTTATGAGCAAGTCGTTATGAAGAGTTGTTATAGCCAAATCGTTGTTTCACTTATCGATTCGATGTAGCGATCAAATCGTTGTTTTGCTTTATCGAATCGTTACACAGACCAAGTCGTTGTTGTGACTTATCGAATCGTTACAGCAAGCAAATCGTTGTGTAACTTATCGAGTCGTTATACTGACCAAGTCGTTGTTGTAACTTATCGAATCGTTATGAAGACCAAATCGATGTGGAACTTATAGAATCGTTATGAAGACCAAATCGATGTGGAACTTATAGAATCGTTATGAAGACCAACGATGTGGAGCTTATAGAATCGTTATGAAGACCAAATCGATGTGGAACTTATAGAATTGTTATGAAGACCAAATCGATGTGGAACTTATAGAATCTTTATGAAGACCAAATCCGATGTGAGACCGAGTCATTGTTCTCAAATCGTTACAAGAACCAAATCGTTGTGAGATCAAAATCGTTATGCTCACTTACCGAATCGTTGTGAGAGCAAATCGTTATGCTCACTTACCGAATCGTTGTGAGAGCAAATCGTTATGCTCACTTAGCGAATCGTTTGAGATCGAAATCGTTATGCTCACTTACCGAATCGTTGTGAGCAAATCGTTATGCTCACTTACCGAATCGTTGTGAGATCGAAGTCGATGCAACACTTATGAAATCATTATAAAACTGAAATCAGTATGCTACTTTATCAATCCTTGTGAAAATGAAATCAATAGAGTGGAAATCGTTATGACTCTAATGAAATCGTTATACACATAGGAAGTCGATGTGTACTTAGACAAATTACGTGCTCTGAACTTTAAATACTACAGGTAAGAAATACTTTACATATCTTCTTGATTTCGCCTAATTTTCCTCCTGTGCTTAATCTTCATAAAAACTTGTTAGATCATACTTTATTTGAGTTTTGTTAATCACCAAAATATTAATATATTAATAATATATGGGGATGGACGATCATCAATCTCCCCCTTTTTGGTGATGACAAAATATAACAAGATATAACATGTGCTGAAATAAGCTATAAGAATTTAAAAAATAATTATTTGGATATATATTTCAGAATGTTTAGTTTTCTCCCCCTTTTTGTCATTAAGCAAAAAGAGACCATTTTAGACAAAGAAAGAGAGAAAAGATAAATTGAGAGCAAAGGTAGGTATTTGTATTACTCTTGTGAGGGTACAGGCAGGTAGAAAGCAGGAGACAAAAGATAGGCATGGTGAGAATGACCTCCCAGCCTTAAGTTCCTGCTCTTCAAAATACTGCCGAAAGACCCCACAAGCAATAGAGTAGGAAGGCCCCATGACAGGAGCCATCCTCTGGATATGAAGGACCCACTGCTCTTCTAAGAACTGAGCATAGCGGTCGCTATCAAAGGAAACTTTGTAATGACTGTTTTGCAAAAACTAGCACATGAGAGGAACTGATCAATGGAGACAGGATAAAAGATCTTCTTCTGCTTCAGCTCAAGTCTCATGGCGACATAAACCTTGTATCTCTCCACCCATATTTCAAATGGATCTCTAACAAGGTGAATGGATTCATGTCCAGAAATTCAGCAGCTGAAACAGGAGGCTTTTTGATTTTGGCTTGAGAAGCATTCAGATCTGCAAGCTGCTGAGCAGAAAGTGGATAGAAACTGGCCCACTCAGCTGTAGATAATCGCTCACATTCTGACAAGATAGGGGCGAGAACATCTACATTTAAGTGGCCCTGATGGTATTTTCGGAACAGAAATCTATTGAATGCGACCAGATTACGCTTCTGCACTTGTTCTCCCTGACTCGGCAAAACGCTCAAGATGATGGAGCCAACATCGGAGTCCATGATCAGAGAATGAAGAGGTGGAGAAAGACCACCTCGGGTAACTTTAAAGTGGCAAAATCACCCTGATGGCGTCGGTATGAGCATCATGGGAACCAAGAGTACGATAGCTTGCCGGAATTGGCCAAGCTGAACTTCAGGTAAATTGTTGAGATAGCGATAGTCATTGAACATTTGAAAATACCTGATCATCTTGATCTCCTTTTGGATAAAATGAGCCCAGGTGTCCTTGTGAAGAATCTGGACCATTCTAAGATTGTCAAGGAGTGATCCCGGGAGGAAACCTGGCTGACCTGGCATTCAAAAACTTATTGTACAAGGTCTTGTGGCCCCGAGCCCATTGCTCTTCTTTTGGCTTCAGCCATAGAAATTTTTTTTGATTTTTCAGATTTGATAGAGAAGAGAAAGGGAGAATGATATTAAGATGGTATGAGAGGTGAGGTGTGGAAGACCAAAGATAGTGGCAAAAGCAGTTTTCTGAAGAAATTCTCTATACAACGGTTTGTTTTTATATCTACTGGAAGAAAAAAAAAAGGGGTGGATAACAAGGTTCAGAAGAAACAGAATGAGTGGAAGTTAGTCTTCTTTTCATGGGGACAGGACTAGAAGAGCCTGTCCTATGAACATGAGTACTAACTTTCAAAACTGAACGAAGGATAGCTTCTTCAATTCATCTTGATGGCCCTGAGGAAGGGGGCATCATTTGAGCACTCTACGGAAATAGAGATAAGGAGGGAGGAGTAGGAGGATGAAGGAAGGAGTAAGTTGTTAGTGGGAGGAACATCAGTTGGTCTACAGGAGGAAGGACCAGAAGAGGAAGCCCCACCGGATGAGGAAGCGGAGGACCTCAACTGAAGGAGGAGGAGGAGGAATGTGAGTGAAAGAGCAGGAGATGAGGAGGACTGGGAAGGAACGGAGTAGGAGAGGAAATGTTTCTAGGAATGGGTTGTTTGAAGGTGGTAAGGGCTGGTGGTGCTGTGGAGGATGATGGTGGAGAGGGAGGGGCTGGAGTTGGAAGAGGAGAAGATTGGGGGCTCAGGGCTACAACCTTCTCTTCTACTCTGACAGGTACAGCCTCTGAATCCACTAGCCCGGGTGGCCCAGACACATCCTCAGCTGGCCCTAATGGCCGATCTTCACAACAACCCTGGCCTTGATGGCCGACTTCAATAACAACCTCTGGCCCTGATGGCCGAACTTCATCAACAACCTCTGGCCCTGATGGCCGAACCACTTCTTCTTCATGAGGCCCAGACTGCTGTGGGACTGATGGTGTGGGAGCAAGAGGGACTTGGGCCCTCATGTCATTAGAAATATTGGACAGCAAAGCCTTTATGCTTCCCATTTCATTCTTCATCCATCTCAACACATTTTTAACCATACCCATTTCGGTAGCTGCCCGCTCTGGCTCATAAAAATGAGGAAATATCGGATTGCACAGAGCAAAGAATTTTTCCTTGCTCATCCAGTCTTGCAACAATAGGCTTTATATTGAGCTTCAATTTCTTCTTCCTCAGCCTCTCTGTTGTGGCTTCCTGGTGAGGAGAGGGATCTCAGGAGATACCTCTTTTTTCTTTGACACTTGCCCTAGCAAAGGGCTCCACATTATCAACATTGACTTCCTCTTCATCTGATCTGAAGAGCTGGCTGTCATGCCCTCTTGAATGTATTATCAATGTGAGTTTGGGGACCAATGCAGGCTCCCCCTGAATTTTGACATTCAGTTCATCTAATTGCTCCCCGTGAACAGGAGCATCAACCATGGGAACTTCTTTACTGTGGCCTGATGCCACAACTGCAGGAGCTTCTTCTTCTTGCCCTTTTGAATAGGAGCATCTTCCATTGGAACATCTTCATTGTGGCATGGTGCCACAATCTCTTGACAGACTTCTACAGTCATCTGTTCTTGCTCCCCCTAGTGCTGGGATGGAATCCATCACATTTCTAAGAATTGAGGCTACCATGGAAGTGGGGGTGACAACCACTTCAACCTGTCCAACGTGCTCAATGAGCTCTAGAGGAACGTCCTCAATCCTGCTTTCACTGACTACAGAACCTCAACATCGACTTCTGCTGCTGCTGCCACTGATTGGTCTTCTTGAACCACTGTAATTTCGGCTCTGACCATTTCCTGCTGCTCTTGGACTGCTGGTACTTCTGCCCTGGCATCCTCTTGCTGAACTGGAATTGCTGGTTCTGCTGCTGCTACCTCTGTCTGACCTGCCTCTTCTGGGACTTCTAGGGCTTCACCAATAATGGCCTCGCCCTCTGCTGCTAAAGTTTTGGTCCAAACTCCAGCCACAAGCGAAAATCCACTCTTCTTTAAGTTTCTGCTTCGAATAGCTTGACCCATCTTCTCAGAACTACCCTAGTCAAATTAATCCCATAGTGCTGGAAAATTTTGGTTATCAAATGGCATACGGAAGGGACACATTCAGCTTACTCTTCTTGTCCCAAATCTGAGCGGTTGCGAACTTCATTCATTCCATAATAACTTCTGCCATGTTGATACTCTGGTTCTGGATGGCCCAGAACATCATGTCAGAGTCTGCCTTGGTGCAGGTGGAGAAGGTGGCACTCCTAGGAACCAAAATCTGACACACGATAAAGTGTAGGATTCTTGTGAAAGCATTTAACTGGTTATGTCGATCTTTCCATCCTTGAGCTTGTACTCGGGACCAACTATCCCCAAACCCTTAGCTGTACATCGACGGTGTTCACCCCGCTGTGACCGGAGGTAGACACTACAAACAAAGATTCCAATAGCTCATATGTGATACGAATCTAGGTTCCTTTGACAGTAGAGGTCAAGGACCCATCTGCTTCTGACTTCAAGCAAACATAAAAGGCTTTAACCAGGTCCGGATAACTTGCCTTTGATAGAGTTGCCATCTTCGTCCACTTCATTCTCTGCATAGCTGCAACGATGTTGTGCATCCCATTCTTCTCCAGATCAGCAATATCAACTGCCTTGTTTCGCACATCTTCGTGTTCACGGTTGTAAATCTTTCCTGCTGCTCTGCGAAGAGGAAAGCACCCCTTAGCCCCTGACGGTGCCGGAAACTCCAGAAACGGCCATGATTTTGAGCAAGAGAGGGTTCTGGAGATCGTGAAGAAGATTGGAGCAAAATCCCTCAGGAAATTTTCGCGGGAAGGGATGGAGCTTTGAAATCGCACAGAGTCGATGCCGGAGTCGATATGCTTATCGTCTTAGCAAGTTGAAAGAGGAGAGCGGGAGGTGAATCGATATGGCACAGATTTCGAGTTTTATCTATAGATAAAGTGACTTTTGAAAAGATGGCGCCCATAAATGCAGAAACAGCAGAAAAGAGACGGGTTCGAGATGAATAAATATCTTTAAATTAACAACCGTCACAGATATTTATGATGCATCAATCTTTAAGGATTTTGCTCAAATTTAAGGGAGAGAATAATTATTATCTGAATAATTATTATTTCAGTTATATACATATAAATCTATCACAAATTACACATGCCTAATTCTCTCTTCTAAGAGACGTAATCTCTCTTCAGGTAAGGCCTTTGTGAAGATATCTGCTAACTGATTTTGAGTGTCAACAAAGGAAATATCTATATTACCATTGGCTACATGATCACGAATAAAATTATATCTAACCTCTATATGCTTTGTCCTTGAGTGCTAAACTGGATTCTTGGTGAGATTAATTGCACTGGTGTTGTCACACAACAAGGGAATTGTCTTGATATGTAGTCCATAATCCTCAAGTTGCTGTTTAATCCATAAGAGTTGTGTACAACAGCTTCCAGCAGCCACGTACTCAGCTTTAGCTGTCGACAATGCTACTGAATTTTGTTTCTTTGAGGACCACGAATCAGACATCTAGCAATAAATTGACAACATCCACTTGTGCTTTTTCTATCAACTTGCATCCAGCGTAGTCAACATTAGAGTATCCTACTAAGTTTATTTCACATGATTTTGGATACTATAATCCTAGATCATGGGTTCTAGCTAAATATCTAAAAATCTGTTTGACACTAATTAAATGAGACTCTCTAGGGTCTGCCTGATACCTAGCACACTGCATACACTAAACTATATCAGGTCTACTTGCTGTCAATAAAGTAATGAACCTATCATACCTCTGTAGAGCTTTTGGTCTACCTTCTTACCATCTTGTCATTGTCTAGCCTTGTAGATGTGCTCATTGGTGTTGACAGTGGCTTGGCGTTTTCAAACCCAAATTTCTTCAATAATTCTTTGGTGTACTTTGCTTGACAATGTGTGTTCCTTCATTTCCTTGCTTGATTTGCAATTCGAGGAAGTAGTTGAGCCCCCCCATCATGCTCATTTCGAACTCTCCCTGCATAAGCTTCTCAAAATACTTGCAAAGAGATTCGTCAGTAGAACCAAATATTATATCATTTACATAAATTTGTACAAGCAATACATGTTTGATTTTAGACTTAACAAATAAAGTACTATCTACTTGACCCCTGATAAACCATGATTCAATAAAATGCACTGAGCCTTTCATACCAAGCTCTAGGTGCTTGCTTTAATCCTACAATACTTTATGCAACTTGAAAACATGATTTGGAAAATCAATATCTTCAAAATCGGGAGGTTGTTTTACATAAACTTCCTCTTTATATAACCATTTAGAAATGCTGATTTAACATCCATTTGAAAAAGTTTTAAACCCAATGGAGATGCATAAGCAAGTAAAATCCTAATTGCCTCAAGTCTAGCAACTGGTGCATAGGTTTCATCGAAATCTATGTCTTCCTCTTGGGAATAGCCTTGAGCTACCAGTCTGGCCTTGTTTCTTGTGATCACACCAGCTTCATCCATTTGTTCCTAAACACCCATTTGGTGCCAATCACAGGATGATCTAATGGTCTTGGAACAAGGACCATACTTGGTTTCTCTCTTGAACTAATTAAGTTCATCTTGCATGGCTAATATCCAAGATTCATCAGACAGTGCTTCATTGACTGTCTTAGGCTCTATTTGCAATACAAAAGCTAAGTAATCACAAGGATTACGTTCCTCTGGTTCTTACCCCAGCTGATGGATCTCTAATAATGTTATCCAATGGGTGATCCTTCTTGTATCTCCATTCCTTTGGAAGATTACCATGTGATGTATCTTCTTGTTGTAGATCTTCCAAGGTGGATCTTCCTTGTCCTCGATGGATGTGTTCTTTAACTTCTTGGACAATTCATCTGTATCATCAACATCACTATCTACTTTCCTTCTCAAGAAGGGTTAGTTTCATCAAAGATAACATGTACTGATTGTTCAATTAATAAACTTTGCTTATTAAATACTCTATATCCTTTGGGTTTAGAAGTACTTCATGAATACACCTTCATCTGATTTTGAGTCTAGCTTACCAGGTCCCTTTTTCCATTGTTGTGGATGAAGCAGGGACATTCAAAGGTTCTGAAGTGACTGATCATTTGTTTCTTCTGCTTGAATAGCTCATATGCAGTCTTCTTTAGAATTGGCCTAATCATCACTGTTGATTATATAGCACGATGTTTTGATGGCTTCGGCCCAAAAATATCTTGGTAAGTTATACTCTGACAGCATTGTTCTTGCCATATCCAATAAAGTTATGTTTCTTTCTCTCATAACTCCATTTTGTTGTGGTGTCCTTGGTGCTAAGAAATTATGTTCTATTCCTTGATCATCACAGAACTTTGCAAATTTCTCATTTTGAAACTCTCCCTCCATGATCTGATCAAATACTGACAATGTTATACTTCTTATCTTTCTGAACTTTCTTGCTGAAACTAACAAAGCTATCAAATGTGTCATCCTTGTGCTCCAAGAAAGATACCCATGTAAATCTGGAATAGTCATCCACTATGACGAATCTAAAGTTCTTTCCTCCAAGACTTGTGGTTCTCATTGGTCCAAATAGGTCCATATGTGTAATTCCAGTGGTTTTGAAGTTGTTACCACTGTCTTTGACTTGATGGATGATTTAGTGTGTTTTCCTTTTGCACACGGCCCCAGATGCCTTCCATTTTTGTACTTACTTTGGGCAGTCCTTCCACTAGATTTCTCTTGATTAGCTTTCTAATTCCATCCAAGCTACAATGGCCAATCTTCTGTGCCAAAGTTCTGTTGATTGCTCTTTGTTTGCTGCCAGACATACATCTTGATCTTTCAATTCTTCTAAATAGAGCACATACAATTCTTTTCCGTGTTGGCTTCAAACACAACTGCACCATTTTTCATGATACTACACTTTGATTCTTGAAACTTAATCTGATGCCCTTTGTCACACAGAGCTGGCTGATGCTAATAAGATTGTGCTTGAGTCCTTTTACACAAAGTACATCTTCAATAATGATTTTTTTGACTGCCAACTGATCCGCAACCTATCACTGTTCCTTTACCATTGTCACCATATGTTACTGTGCCTTCTTCAGCTTCAAGGTGAGAGAACAGCTTCCTGTTGCCTGACATATTCCTTGAGCATCCGCTGTCCAGGTACCACTTAGATGCTCGAAGGCTTCCCTGTAATGAAACACTAAGCTTTAGGTACCCAAGTTCTTTGGGTCCTGATTGGTTAGTATCATCATTTTTCCGTTTAATTATCCATTTTATATGTTTGTTGGACAAGTTATTTTAATGTGACCTAGTTTGTTACAATGGCTACAACAAGACGTTTTACTTAATTTTTCAGTCGAATATATTTAAGATTAGACTTGTATGCGTATCTTGTTCTACAAACTTGGGTGTTGGATATATCTTAGGATGTACTATGGCTTCTTCATTATCAGGAGGGGTGTATCCTAAGCCATATTTCTTCTTTCCTAACTTTCTAGCTCCTTTAGTATTAATGTAGTTTTTTCCGTTTGTAAACTTTTCTAATGTGCTTGATATTTTTTCATTTTCTTCTGTTAGTGTGTTAATTTCTTGATTTAGTTTACTTACTGTTTCCTGGTTTTCCAGTCTTGCTATTTGTTCATTTTTATTTTTCAAATCGTCACACACTAATTCATTTCTTCTTTTAAGTTCAGTAACTTGTTTTTCTAATTGCTCATTTTTAGATTTTAAATCAGAGTTGGTGTTTTCTAAACAAGCATGATTTTTCTTGCTGGCTTTTAGCAGTTTACACACATCTTTGTATTTACTATATAGTTCGTTAAAAGCATCTTCTAAACTATCGGATTCAGATTCATTGCATGATGAAAAGATGAGTCAGAGGATACCTTATCATCAACGTTTGCCATGAAGGCCAGGTTGGCCTTTTCTTCTTCCTCTTCGCTTGAGCTCGACTCACTGTCTGAGTCGCTGCTGTTATCCCAAGCTGCTACCATGGCTTTCTTTTTGTATTTCTGATTTCTAGCATTGTCTTTCTTTCTGATATCAGTCTTCTTTAGCTTCGGACATTCTGCTTTGATATGTCCGGGATTTTTGTACTCATAGAAGATGGGCTCAGCTCTCTTTGAGTTTTTACCTTCTGGCTTCTTAAAATCTTTATTTTTGTGAAGTGTCTCCTTCTAGACTGGTACTTCTTTTTTCGCAATGATCCTTTACAGTCTTCTGGAGGAGAGCTTCTTCATCTTCACTGCTCCCCATGCCTTCCTTGTCATCTGAAACTTCTTCTGATGTCTCTTCTTCACTTTGAGAGCATTGGTGTTTTCTTTCTACTTGACGACTCTCCCAACCTTTTCATGTTGATCTCATGGGCCATTAGGGACCCAATGAGTTTCTCCAGTGACATTCTTTTTAGGTCATTTGCTTCTTCGATAGCTGTTACCTTTGGAGTCCATGAGGCTGGTAGAGATCTTAGAATTTTTCTTACCATCTCTCTTTCATAGTTCTTTCCAAGACCAGCGAATCCGTTTGTGATGTCTGTAAATCTGCTGTACATCTGTGTAATTGTTTCTCCTGGCTGCATCTGGAACCTCTGTACTGTGTCACCAGAATGTCTATTCTGTCTCCTTTACTTTATCCTTGCCCTCATAGGTGATTCTCAACTTTTCCCACATCTCCATAGCGTTTGCAGGCTGAAATTCTGTTGAACTCCTTCTTACTAGAGCCAACACAGTATACTCTTAGCCTTGCAGTTGAGAGATATCTTCTTCTTATCATCTTCTGTCCATTTGTCTTTCTCATTTGTAACCAGAAGATCTCCTTCTTCTATAATAGACCAAATCTAATATCGAGCCCTTGAGGAAAAATTCCATTCGTGTTCTCCAGTAGGTATAATCTTCACCATCAAACAATGGTGGTCTGTTGACGGACTGACCCTCAAATGCCCTTGAGCTGCCATTGATCTTTTCTCTTCAGATCATTAATCTTCTTTTGTCGAAGAGACTCGCTCTGATACCACTTGTTGCCCAGCTAGCAAGCCCAGAGGGGGGGGGGGGGGTGAATGGGATTCTTAAAATATGATTATCTAAACCTATCAACAAAGCGTTCACACAAACACTACGTTGAATGTTAGTGTTAGTAGTAAAGAAACAACAATCACAAACAAGCAACCACACTACACAAGGATTTTATCCTGGTTCGGACCTCCTCTCCACAGGAGTCCTACATCCAATCCCTGAGCAACAACTCAGGATTCCACTACCCAAGGGTACAGTCCCCCTCAAGGACACTTACATATCCAGCCGCAGCTGGCCTTCTCTTCTTCACCTGAAGAGGAATACAACACTCTGGAACCCAGGTCTTCCTTCAACACGAAGGGAATAAAACACCTATTTCAACAGGTCCTCTCTTCACCCCAGAAGAGGAACTTCACAGGAATGAGAATAAAGGCGAAATGCTCCTAGACCTGATTTACAACAAGTATCAGATCTGAGGCTGAGATTGAGAGAGAAAGATCTACAAAAGTGAAGTCTCTCAGAACTCAAAAAGGCTCTCTAAAAGATTTGACAAGAACACAGAGAGAAAGCTACGAGGATTGGAATGGACAGAGGCTCTTCTTCTAAGACTGTTTGGCTTGAACGCTTCTCTATCAAGTTATCGATTCGAAGTTCTTTTCTCAAAAAGTTGTCTTCCAAGAGTCTTGAGTCTTGTATTTATATCTTCTCTTGAGGAAGCAGCCGTTGATATATACGTTGTCTCTATGCTCTGGTATACGTTAGACTGCATGATTGTAGAGCTTCCAGTCAACAGTTCTTTACGTTCCACGCATGCAAAGAGAAGATCTTTCTCGATATCCTTTCTTTCCATTTTGTCCAACATTGTAAACAGTTGTGCCGTCAGAGACCTGCACACAATAAATGCTAAATGATAGACAACTATGCTATCTCTTGTTGTCAGTCAACGTCAGATGAATATACATCAAAATAGAAATATCAATTTGTTTTCTAAAAAGATGTTTCTAATATAAGCATAGGAATAGAAGATGTTTGTGCATACATTGTGCAGTGAAATGTTCAGTCACAATAAATGCATGGATATCAGAGAAAAGTGAGGAAGACTTTTGACTTTCAAAAATTTTGAAATATATTTAAATATCAAGCCGTTATAACTCATGAAATCATTGTGAGTATGACTTATGAAATCGTTATGTGAATGAGTCGATGTTTATGTAAATCGTTGCACATGTATAAACAAATCGATGTGAACACAAATCGTTATACAGTCATAACCAAATCATTGTAGAGACAAATCGTTATGAGAGTATAATCAAATTGTTATGAGCAAGTCGTTATGAATGAGTTGTTATAGCCAAATCGTTGTTTCACTTATCGAGTCGATGTAGCGATCAAATCGTTGTTTTGCTTTATCGAATCGTTACACAGACCAAGTCGTTGTTGTGACTTCTCGAATCGTTACAGCAAGTAAATCGTTGTGTAACTTATCGAGTCATTATACTAACCAAGTTGTTGTTGTAACTTATCGAATCATTATGAAGACCAAATCGATGTGGAACTTATAGAATCGTTATGAAGACCAAATCGATGTGGAACTTATAAAATCGTTATGAAGACCAATCGATGTGGAACTTATAGAATCGTTATAAGACCAAATCAATGTGGAACTTATACAATCGTTATGAAGACCAATCGATGTGAGACCGAGTCGTTGTTCTCAAATCGTTACAAGAACCAATCGTTGTGAGATCAAAATCGTTATGCTCACTTACCGAATCATTGTGAGAGCAAATCATTATGCTCACTTACCGAATTTTGTGAGAGCAAATCGTTATGCTCACTTAGCGAATCGTTGTGAGATTGAAATCGTTATGCTCACTTACCGAATCGTTGTGAGAGAAAATTGTTATGCTCACTTACCGAATCGTTGTGAGATCGAAGTCGATGCAACACTTATGAAATCATTATAAAACTGAAATCAGTATGCTACTTTATCAAATCCTTGTGAAAATGAAATCGATAGAAGTGGAAATCGTTATAACTCTAATGAATTGTTATAACACATAGGAAGTCGATGTTACTTAGACAAATTACGTGCTTTGAACTTTAAATACTACAGGGTAAGAAATACTTTAAATATCTTCTTGATTTCGCCTGATTTTCCTCTTGTGCTTAATCTTCATAAAAACTTGTTAGATCATACTTTATTTGAGTTTTTTTAATCATCAAATACATATAATAATTAATATTATATGGGGATAGACTGATCATCAAGTTCATCAACAGACGTAGTTGAAAAATTTCTTGATTCTTCCACTACAGTGCCTTTGTATGCCAACAAGGGTCAAAGATCTAAGAATCTTTCTAACAAGTTCTTGTTCAGTATAGAGTTTTCCTAGATTCTTTAATCCATTTGTCAACAAGGTCAGTCTACCATACATCTCTAAGATGGTTTCATCATGTTTCATTTTAAATGCTTCATACTCAGAGACTAACATATTAGCTTTTGTTTCTTTCACTTTAGATGTACCTTCATAGATGACCATTAGGGGATTCCATATCTCCTTCGCAATAGCACATTAGGAGACTCTTGAAATTCTGTAGGATGAAATGAACATTGCATAATGTTCATAGCACTCCAATTTGCATTTGACTTCTTGATTTCTTTTGGAGTCCACTTTTCTTCATCTTCTGGTAGCTCATAGGGTCCATTACTGACTACCCTCCAGATTTGATGATCCTGTGCTCGCAGAAACACCTGCATGCGAGTTTTCCAATATGCATAGTTAGTTCTATCAAAATAAGGGGTTTGTTTACAGAATGACCTTCTGCAATATATCCTCTGGAATCCATTCCACACAGATCTCTCTTGTTTGTTAAACCAAGAAATGGAGAGCGTAGCTCTGATACCACGTGTTGGGTATGGAATGTATATCCAGAGGAGGGGCTGAATAGATATTGGCCATTTAAAAATTTTTAAAAACCTGAAATAGACCTTAAGATATGAAAGAGCTAACAATATCAAGAAGATAGAGGAATTGGGCAAATGGACAGAAACACCACACAATGCACACAAGATTTTAAGGAGGTTCGGCTCTAGTGAGGAGACCTACATCCACCCCTCACTAAACTAAGTGAGGCTTCACTCAAAAATCCAAGAGTGTAAAACACTCACACTTCGTTGATTCACAGCTTCATACAACCTACTGATACACAGCTTCAACACATCTGATTCACAGCTTTGAGATTATAACAATCTCACAATCCTCACACACCAGGTGTAGGATCAATTCTTCTACTCCAACTGGAGTAGACAACCAAGTGATATGGTATTCAGAAGAAATAGAAAAAATCACACAAGAGAAATCGCTAAAGGCATGCAGAAATTAGCAAACACTCTTTGTGTTGTTTCACTGAAGTTGAGATCTGATCAGATTTCTGCTGAAACTCCTGTTGGTCCTTTTGGTACGACAGCAAGCTAACCTAGAGGGGGGGTGAATAGGTTTTTCTGAAATCTGAAATAGAAACTTAAACACAGAAAATTAACACTTGAAAGTTTGGTTAGATTAGTGTGATAAAGAGTAGCAGTGCGGAAGCAAATAAACATCACACAAATGACACAAGGATTTTATCCTGGTTCGGCCCCTTACTACATGGAAGTCCTACGTCCAGTCCCCAAGCAACCTCTTGGGATTTCACTAACCAAGGGTACAGTCCCCCTCAAGGACACTACAACACCTAGCACCTCAGCTGGTCTTCTTCTCTTTCTCGGGCAAGAAGGTAGCCCACCTTTTTTACAGGCTCAGAAGCAAACCTCCTGGTACAAACCCTAGTGCGGTTCTGCTAGACACAACCCCTAGCTAGGTTCTATACTGTATACAGTCCTACAGCTGGACAGGGTGTCTTTCTTATAAAAGAAAGAACAGTGCTGAGAGTTCTACAAGAATGGCCTCTACCCAAAACTCTCAGCAAAAAACTCTCCCCAAGAATTACAATAAGCACGGGAGAAACAAGAGAGAAAAGAAAGCTTGAAGGCTTGAATGCTTGAGACGCTTCTTCTTGCTTCTTCTTGGCTCAGACTCTTTCTCTTCTTTCTCTTTCTTTCAGTGTACGTGCGTTGAGGTTCCTCACTGGTTGTACACTCCTTCAAAGATTTTCAGGAAAAGCTCTCTCTTTGATCTTCAGCCTTGCTTCATCTTTTATATGCGAGGCTTTGAATAGATCCGTTGAAGAGATCCGTTGGAGTTCTAACCGTTGCTCATCTTCTCTTCATTTGTCTTAATCAGACTTTAGTGGTCTTCGAGGTCTGTAAGCATAGAAGAGAGTGTTAGCATAAAGGAGTGTTTATGATAAACTGTGTATACCACTATGTTTCTGCTAACATGCTGAAAATAGTAGTTCATATCTTTTCTGACGAGACTCTAAGATATGCATGCAACTTTTACTGTCAGAAGATATATGACTTGTCTTTAGGCGCCAAACATATTTGAAACATCTGAATATAAAGGAAATCGATGTTTACATGAAGTTGATGTTTGGACAAAATCGATGTTTAAGTGAAAGCAAATCGATTTTATAAGTATAGGCAAATCGATGGGCAAATCGATGCTCAATCATAAGCAAATCGATGTGTGAAGCAAATCGTTGCGCTCACTTATCAAATCGTTATGAGCCTTAGAGAATCGTTATAGAAGGCAAATCGATGTGAGGACAAATCATTACGCTCACTTATCAAATCGTTATGAGCCTTAGCGAATCGTTATAGAAGGCAAATCGATGTGAGGACAAATCGTTGCGCTAACTTATCAAATCGTTATGAGCCTTAGCGAATCGTTATAGAAGGCAAATTGATGTGAGGACAAATCGTTGTCTCACTTATGAATCGTTACACGATAAAATCGATGTTTCACTTAACGAATCGTTACACGATCAAATCGTTGTGTAACTTATGAAATCGTTACATGATAAAATCGATGTTTCACTTAACGAATCGTTACACGATCAAATCGTTGTGTCACTTATGAAATCATTGTTAGTGAAATCGATGTGGCACTATTGAATAGAAATCGATGTATATTGAATGAACATCGATTTAGCATTTTAGTGCACCTTATTGCATCAATGTGAGACTTAGCATTTTGCTATGAGATTGATGCGACACAGATGAAACAAAATGTTCAATTTAAGTTACATCAAAATTTTGTTAGCACCAAAATATGAAGGTAATAAAGAGTGGTTCAACAATCTCCCCCTTTTTGGTGATGACAAATTTATGTGAATTTTCTAACACAAATATATGAAGCATAGAAAATACAGAAAATTCATAGAACATACATACTCTCCCCCTTTTTGTCACTAACCAAAAGAAGGATCGTACCATGCATTCTCTCCCCTTTTGTGAAAACTTCTTACCATTGAGGGGTTCAACAATGATATCGATAAGGAATAACTCCCCTTAATCTGTGCTCCCCCTGAGCATGAGACTCCCCCTTAATGTGAGGCAAGTCATCTTGTTGCTCTTGACCTTTGACATGTGTTGTTTGTCAAGTCTTCAAGACTTTTGCCTGCATTTATCTAAAAAACTTGCAAACATTGTTAGTAGCATTGTAGTTTACTGAACACAACAACAAAAATGTAAGTTTAAAATAGAAACTGAAACTAAATGATGACTACTTCCTCTTCAGATTGGAATGAAGTGAAGAGTTGGTAGTCACCAATCGGATGTTTTTGAGCATCCACTAACCATACCCATCTGAATGCCTTTTTCTTTTGTTCATCAAGAGTAGATAGGCATTTTCTTCTTTAATGTTGAAACTACATGATGAGTTGTTTACAGAAGATGTCTCCTGAGGTGTTACTTGGAATTTATGAGAATTATCCTCAGCTTCTTCTTCATCAGAGGCTTATTTAACGCTTATTTCTTCAGAGATATCCTTTTCAAAAAGATATGAGGCTCCCTCTCAATCTGAGGTTCCTCCTTTACATCTTCTTCCTCATGTGGAAGGATAACTTCCTGAGGTGCTTCCTGTTGCTCCCCTTGAATGGAGACAGTTGGAGATGATGGAGTTATAGCTTCATGTCTTGTTTCTTTAACACTTGAGCATCAGTAGGTATTTCATCCGTACTGGGTATTCCTTCATATGTGAGCTTCAATTTGTCCACATATCTTTAGCAGATTGACATGCAGAACTCTACTAAATTCCTTTTTAGATAGGGCACAACATAAATAATTTTTTGCTTTAAAATTTAGAGAGAGTTTACTTTTATGAGCAGGTGTAATGGCAGTAGTGACTTCAACAGGAATAATAACAAAATCACCTACCTCAATTACCTGCCACAGATCAAAGTCTGTGCCTCGAATGAAGTATTCCATCCTCATCTTCCAGTATTTGTAGTCTTCTCCATTAAAGAATGGAGGTCTGGTGACTGATTGTCCTTCAGCATATCCTTGAGCTGCCATGGATCTTTGCTCTAAGATCGTTGGATCTTCTTTGAATGCTTAGAGACCTGCTCTGATACCACTTGTTGGTCCTTTTGGTACGACAGCAAGCTAACCTAGAGGGGGGGGGGGGTGAATAGGTTCTTCTAAAATAGAAACTTAACACAGAAAATTAACACTTGAAAGTTTGGTTAGATTAGTGTGATAAGAGTAGCAGTGCGGAAGCAAATAAATATCCCACAAACGACACAAGGAATTTATCCTGGTTCGGCCCTTCCCACATGGAAGTCCTACGTCAAGTCCCCAAGCAACCTCTTGGGATTTCACTAACCAAAGGTACAGTCACCCTAAAGGACACTACAACACCCAGCACCCCAGCTGGTCTTCTTCTCTTTCCCGGGCAAGAAGGCAGCCCACCTCTTTTACAGGCTCAGAAGCAAACCTCCTGGTACAAACCCCAGTGCGGTTCTGCTAGACACAAACCCCTAGCTAGGTTCTATACTGTATACAGTCCTACAGCTGGACAGGGTGTCTTTCTTATAAAAGAAAGAACAGTGTTGAGAGTTCTACAAGATAGCCTCTACCCAAAAACTCTCAGCAAAAACTCTCCCCAAGAATTATAATAAGCACAGGGAGAAAGAAGAGAGAAAAGAAAGCTTGAAGGCTTGAATGCTTGAGACGCTTCTGCTTGCTTCTTCTTGGCTCAGGCTCTTTCTCTCTTTCTTTGAGTGTATGTGGCGTTGAGGTTCCTCACTCGTTGTACACTACTTCAAAGATTTTCAGGAAAAGATCTCTCTTTGATCTTCAACCTTGCTTCATCTTTTATATGCGAGGCTTTGAATAGATCCGTTGAAGAGATCCGTTGGAGTTCTAACCGTTGCTCATCTTCTCTTCATTTGTCTTAATCAGACTTTAGTGGTCTTCGAGGTCTGTAAGCATAGAAGAGAGTGTTAGCATAAAGGAGTGTTTATGATAAACTGTGCATACCACTGTGTTTCTTCTAACATGCTGAAAATAGTAGTTCATATTTTTTCTGACGAGACTCTAAGATATGCATGCAGCTTTTTCTGTCAGAAGATATTTGACTTGTCTTTAGGCGCCAAACATATTTGAAACATCTGAATATAAAGGAAATCGATGTTTACATGAAGTTGATGTTTGGACAAAATCAATGTTTAAGTGGAAGCAAATCGATGTTATAAGTATAGGCAAATCGATGGGCAAATCGATGCTCAATCATAAGTAAATCTATGTGTGAAGCAAATCGTTGCGCTCAATTATCAAATCTTTATGAGCCTTAGCGAATCGTTATGGAAGGCAAATCGATGTGAGGACAAATCATTGCGCTCACTTATCAAATTGTTATGAGCCTTAGCGAATCGTTATAGAAGGCAAATCGATGTGAGGACAAATCATTGCGCTCACTTATCAAATCGTTATGAGCTATAGCGAATCGTTATAGAAGGCAAATCGATGTGAGGACAAATCATTGCGCTCACTTATCAAATCGTTATGAGCCTTAGCGAATCGTTATAGAAGGCAAATCGATGTGAGGACAAATCGTTGTTGTAGCACCCCAGAAATTTTAGCTATATAAAAAAAAAAAAATGAATAAATGGAAATAAATAATTTTTCCATAGATCAAAGAATTTAAAACATACGTATCAATATCGTATGTGTCAAAACACATCGGAAAATCTGATTAACCAAGTGAACATCACATGGTGACCAATTATCCAAATTAGGAAACAAGTCGAAAAAAATTGTTAAACGGAAATACGACGCAACCAAAAATTAATAAAAGTGTTGGAAAGACTTCCAACATTATATTTTAATGACCCGATATCTTAATTGGGCCAATGGACAACATATGACCCATAAATCAAAGGAAGCTAGAAAATACAGGGAAATTCGTAACTCTAAATAGGCTGAAATTAGAAAGGGGCAATTTGAGTTGAATTGGGATGCAATCATACATGCTTGGCAACCCAAATTCGTGCCTATCTATGGTGGAAGGTTTCTTAAACCATACTACCTCTTTTGGAGGAAGGAGTCCCAAATTTTTGGAAAACAGGGAACTGAATTCGCAGCCCTTTCCTAATATCATTAGGACTCTTAACTACAACCTAAATCTATAAGAACTCATCCTCAAACTCTTGGGGAAGGTTTAACAACGAATTAAGGTCGTTTGGAGGCAGGCTAGAACTTCTGAGGAGCAGGAGAAAGGCTGGGAACCGGATCTTCATCCCCTGCATCCTCTGCTACGTTCAGAATATCAACTGGACTTAGATCTTCGTAAAGGTAGGTGTTCTCGGGCCAAGATTAAAGAAAACCAACACCATCATGTAGTTCTTTGAGTCTAGGTTCATTTGCAATTGGTTTGATTGGTTTTCATGGAGTATACATTGTGTATTGGTGATTTTCCCGAAGTCTCGCACAGTTAGGGCTTTTCCCGTTCGTCTTATTTTGCATGTGATTTGAGATCGAATTTGACTAAACTTTCTTCATGAAAGTTCTTCTACTTGAAGTCACGATCATCTTCTATGTTGGACGTTTTGTCCAAAAGTCCTTCGTTAGAGAGTTAGGAGCATGATAAGAGAGTCTCTGCATAACACTGTGATTTCGGGCTACTTTTGACTTTTTGTTCTTCATATGTTTTCTTAAGATTCGAGACCGAATTAGATCAAACTCTCAACATCAAAGTTCTTCTACTAATTGTTATCTTCATCTTTTATGTTGAACGTTTTCTCCAAATGTCATTCGTTAGAGAGTTATAAGAGGTGGAAGTGGATCGCTGCACTGCAGTCCTGTGTTTTTTTTTGTCTGGGAGGGCCACTGTGTCGACCTGGCCTGAACCCGTGTCGACCTGACCTGAGCCCGTGTCGACCTGACCTGAACTCAGGTCGACCTGCTGTCCCAAAACAGCCCAGAATGTGTTCTGGGAAGCCCTCTAGTGTCGACACAGTCCCATCTCGTGTCGACACACTCCCCCAGTTTGACCCAGAAAGTGCTGGGAAGCTGATCTAGTGTCGACACCACCTGTGCTAGTGTCGACACACTGTCCCATTTTGGTTAAGGGGTTTTCTGGAAGCTGTCTCTAGTGTCGACACTACTTGATCTCGTGT
This sequence comes from Colocasia esculenta, assembly GCA_014218235.1. NCBI lineage: Eukaryota > Viridiplantae > Streptophyta > Magnoliopsida > Alismatales > Araceae > Colocasia > Colocasia esculenta. Next base: position 11,621 of record JACBKR010001556.1, on the reverse strand, counting down.
CGACACTACTTGATCATTTTTCCTTGTTTTTGAAGCATTGTGTCGACACTACTTGAACTAGTGTCGACACTACTTGACCAGTTCTGCATGTTTTTGCTTTGTGTTCGAAGCATAGTGTCGACACCAGTATGAGTTGTGTCGACACTACCATTACAAAATATTGCATATCTTGGGTCTGATCATTGCATGATGTCTATTTAATGGCTTAAAAGTGTTTAACCCATTGAAAAATCCTTAATTACATGAATATTATTCTAATTGCTTTCTTAATGACATGATCATACATGAAACTTGTGATTTACTCTTGTTACCATTCTAGTTTGCTTTAAATGATAAATTTTATCTTAAAATCTTGTAAACCCATATGTAGTTAAATGCATTGTTCATTGCATGCCATCACGTTAAGTGTTTTTCCGAGAGTTTGAGACCGACGGATTGTGAATTTACACATGTGCATCTCTACACACTTATACATCTAGGGCGTGCACTTCTTTCTCTTCTTGTTCTCGTGAGCTTGAATTACAATCTAGATTAAAGCCGTTAATGTAAAGATTGAACTAAATGATAAATCTTACCGTTCATCTATTGAATTTATCTCTTGACTATTGTCCTCATGGAATCATGTTCAATTTATTTATTTCTTCTCATCATCATCATGAACATGACATTACACATGCTTACTTATTGAAACTCTCATTGGCCATTATTAATGACTGTGGGTATCTACATTTAAAAATTTACATGAGATGGCTGACAGGCACGGAGTGTGTCCAAGGGCTCCAGTCTAGCCCCAATGACGGAGAGTCATAAATATACTGTTAACCATGGGTATAATGATTACTGGCGTTGCATCTGCGCTGGGAGTACTTTCTTGCTTGTTGAATGTTAGATACATAACCACATACGCGTGTCCTGGTGTACATTCTTGATAGATCTTTTCTTGGTGTACATTGGTGTCTACGTGCCTGATTAGTGTTACTTGATCGTGCTTGTGAAATCTTGCTTGCTTGCTTGCGTGATATGGCCATTCTGCATTTATTGCAACTAATGATATCTTGTTTTCTTGAAAACTATTGACATCAAGTGAAATCTTGCGTGCTTGTGCAAAGTGAGCTATTGCTAGTTCTTTCTTGTCATCTTGTTCAAAAATCTTATTCTATCTTGTTCACTCTATCTAGCTTGTTTTATATATCATGTTTTAATGAGTTTTATTCGTACTTGCATATCATTCATCGTGCTTACCTAGTTCTAAAATGTTAATCACTTATATCATTGCCCGCACATTGAGATATAAATCCTACTGGGCTAGTTTGCTCATCCCCTACCTTTTTCCCATCTAGGTGACTATGAAGTTCAAGAGGAAGAGCAAGTCGAGGATGGGAATGCATCCGAGTGATGAGCGATTCAACTATAAGTCTAGTTATAGCTGTTTATTTTGAGAGTTAGAACATGTAGTAGGAAGTGAGGGGTAAATGTATTTCCTTTTTATTGAGTCAGTATTGTACTAGTTTCCAATTTTTATACAATAAGTTGAGATCTGATTACAATTTATTTTTAGTTCAACATTTGGGCCCTATTATGATGTGGTGTTGATACACATTTAGTGCGTTCTAGCTAGAGGCTTATTTGCCGACTGTCCACGTCTCGTGATATCGACTCGAATTCTTCGAATTAATTATCCGCTGCGAAATTCTCGGGACGTGACAGTTTAGTGGTATCAGAGCCTAGGAATATCAATAGGATATGTCTCAGGAATAAGAGATACCTATGGAACCTAGGTCATGGAAACTAATACAGAGCCTGGTGAGAATGGGTAGAGACTGGGAATATGTTAGAAAGAATAAAACACTCCTACCCATCGACTCTTATAATGTATCTAGAGACATTAATTGGTTTCCATCCTTTTTCTCAGGAATCCTCATAACACTCTCACACAACTGCAATGGCTCGCAACCAGTGGCAAGCTATGCAAGACACTGTGGCTGGACTTACGCAGGCCCTGCAAAATGTAGTGCAGCTGGAAATCAGGCGGGAGCAGCGAGAAATGGAGCCGGTGATCTGCACCGGAATTTTAGGAGGTTAAACCCTCCTCGTTTCTCTGGATCCCGTGATCCGGACGAGGCAGAGAATTGGCAGGAAGAATTAGAAAGGATCTTCCAAGTCATGCAATGCACTAATAGAGAGAAGGTGGTACTGGCCACTTTCCAATTTACCAAGGATGCTCGAGCATGGTGGAAGGCCACCTCGGCCCACCTGCAAACGTAGCTGAACTAGAGTGGGCCGGATTTCTGGAGATATTCCGGGGAAAATATTTCTCTGAGAGAGTGAAGGAGAAGAAGGCAGCAGAGTTTGCTGCACTAAAACAAAAGAGCATGTCTGTGGCTGAGTATGAAGCTCAGTTCGCTCGCCTGGCAGTGTATGCCCCACATCTTGTGGGCACAGATAGGTTGAGGCCAACCGTTTCATGGATGGACTCAGGCCCATGTTCATTGAAAGGCTCGAACCACACAACATTCAAACTTACACTGAAATGGTCCAAGAGCCCAGTTGGTAGAAGACACCATGGCCAAAGTAGATGGCATGAGGGGCAAGGACAACTCTAAGCCTGTCTTTGTCAGAAAAGGAGCACCTATACTGCTCCAACGTTTCGTGGCAACAATAACAACTTTAACAGCAACAACAAGAGGCCAAATGCTGGAAGGATGCTGCGGGAGATAAAAAGAGTCAAAGTGGAAGGTAGACAGTTGTCTGAAAACTGCAAGTTCTGTGATAAACCAGGACACCGAGCTGAGGAATGCTGGAAGAAGCTCGGGGCATGCTTGAGGTGCGGTGGTCGTGACCACCGTATTCCTGACTCCTATGCTGAAGGACCAACCAGTAAAGCCCAGAATGTACCACGGCGTGGGGGACGCCTTAATGCGGTCATAGAAGCTGATCTACCCGAGGAAGGGGGTATGGGGGAAGGTACCATTCCATACACTCTCAACCTGCATTTGTACTTATTGATACGGGAGCTGCATATCATTTATTTCCACCACATTTGCTGCAACTTACCTGTCCAACCTGTACCCTTGAAATCCAAGATCACTGTAGCCTCTCCACTTGGCTCAGAATCTAAACTTACCCACTACTTTCCAAAATGTGAACTATAGTAGGAGGACACAACCTCCCTGCTGATCTTATTTGTCTAGACATGAAGGGCTATGATGTCATATGGGTGTCGATTGGCTGATCGAATATGATGCTGATGTAAATGTCGTCATAGATTGGTCACTTTTAGAAGTCCAAATCTTCCAACCTTTTCCCTACTTGGGAATCGCTATCATAAACACCCCATCATGATATCTTCCCTAAAAGCTTCTAAGCTAATCAACCAGGGTTGTGATGCTTTCCTAGTTTCGGTCATAGTGACTGAAAAGAAGAAAACAAATCTAGAAGACATCCCATAGCTAGAGACTACCCGGATGTCTTTCCAGAAGAATTACCCGGAATACCACCTGAACGGGAGGTAAACTTCACCATCGAGCTACTCCCTGGGGCAGCCCCTGTTTCCAAAGCTCCATACCGCATGTCCCCCATTGAATTGCAGGAGTTAAAAAGGCAGATCAAGAATTGTTAGATCAAGGGTTCATCAGGCCTAGCACATCCCCCTGGGGGCGCCAGTATTATTCGTCAGGAAGAAGGACGGATCAATGAGGCTTTGCATTGACTACCGTCAGTTGAACCAGCTGACAATAAAGAACAAGTATCCACTGCCCGCATTGATGAACTGTTTGATCAGATTTCTGGCGCACAATATTTCTCCAAGATAGATCTAAGGTCGGGCTACCATCAACTGAGAATAAAGGGAGAAGATATTCACAAGTCTGCATTCCGGAGTAGATATGGTCACTATGAATTCGTGGTCATGCCTTTTGGTTTAACAAATGCTCCAGCGGCTTTCATGCAACTTATGAACAATATTTATAGGCCGTACTTGGACCAGTTTGTAGTGGTGTTCATTGATGACATTCTTATTTACTCTAAGTCCAAAGAAGAACACGAAGAACACTTGAGGATTTGCTCCTGCAAGTGCTTAGAGACAATCAACTCTATGCCAAATTAGTAAGTGTGAATTCTGGATGGAAGAGGTGTCTTTCCTTGGCCACATCATATCCAAGGAGGGAATCGCTGTAGATCCATCCAAGGTGGAAGCAGTAAAGAACTGGGCAAGGCCGACAACTGTGTCAGAGATTAGAAGCTTCCTGGGTTTAGCAGGGTACTATCGCCGCTTTATTAAAGATTTCTCAAAAATAGCTGTACCATTGACCAGGCTTACCAGGAAGGAAAGTCCATATGCATGGACTGAGGAATGTGAAGAGAGTTTCCGGGCATTGAAAGAGCACCTCACCTCAGCACCTGTGCTCGCCCTACCAATTTTTGGGGGGAGTTTTGAAGTGTACACCGATGCATCCGGGATCGGCTTAGGCTGTGTGCTGATGCAAGAAGGGAAGGTTATATGCTACGCATCCAGACAACTGAAGAAGCACGAGGACAATTATCCCGTACATGATCTGGAGCTAGCTGCGGTGGTCTTCGCTCTGAAGATATGGCGTCATTATCTTTATGGTGAGAAATTCATAGTGTTTTCTGACCACAAAAGCCTGAAGTATCTGTTTTCTCAGCAGGATTTGAACATGAGACAGCGGAGGTGGTTGGAGTATCTCAAGGACTTCGACTTCTCTATCCAATATCATCCAGGAAAAGCAAATGCTGTGGCAGATGCTCTTAGTAGGAAGCCGATGGCTACCTTATCTAGTCTCATGGTGGGCGAATGGAGATTGTTGGAAGACTTTGCCAAATTGGATATTGATGCTGACACTAAGAAGAAGGGATGCCTGATTGCAAGTGTGAGAGTACAACCTAACCTACATGAAGATATTATAGCACTCCAAAACGATGACCCTGTACTTGTGGAGATTAAGGCTAATCTAGATCAAAGGCCGGATTTCTCATTAACTGCAGATGGGAAATTAATGTTCCGGGATCGAGTCTGCGTACCCAACCATGCAGAGACAAGGAAAATGATCATGGATGAAGCTCACAAGACCAGGTATACCATTCATCCTGGAACTACCAAAATGTATCAGGATCTGAAGAGAAGCTTTTGGTGGCCGAATATGAAAGGGGAAGTGGCGGAATATGTCCAAATGTCTAACCTGTCAAAAGATCAAGGCAGAACACTTACGACCTGCAGGTAAACTTAAACCCTTAGAAATCCCGACATGGAAATGGGAAGGAATAGGGATGGACTTTATTTTCGGACTACCTAAATCTAGAGGTGGATTCGATGGCATATGGGTAATAGTTGATCGTCTAACTAAGTCTGCTCACTTTTTACCAGTAAAGAACAAGTGGTCAGTTGATGTCTTAGCTGCATTATATGTGAAGGAAATAGTCAGATTACATGGAGTACCGGTGTCTATCGTGTCGGATAGAGACCCTCGGTTCACATCCCATTTTTGGAAAGGACTGCATTTCTCCTTGGGATCTAAACTTAACTTCAGCACGGCTTTCCATCCACAGACCGATGGTCAGACGGAAAGAACCAACCAGGTGATTGAGGATATGCTTAGAGCTTGTGTCCTAGATTTTGGAGGAAGCTGGCATGAACACTTACCTCTTGTAGAGTTTGCCTACAACAATAGCTATCAGGCTAGCATTCAAATGGCACCATTTGAAGCACTTTACGGCAGGAGCTGCCGATCTCCAGTATGCTGGTATGAAGTTGGCGAAAGGCAAGTACTAGGACCAGAGATGATAAGGGAAACCATAGAGAAGGTGAAGCTTATCAGGGAAAGAATGGCAGTAGCACAACAAAGGCAGAAGTCATATGCAGACAAGAGAAGGAGAGACCTAGAGTTTCAGGTGGGTGATCATGTATTCTTAAAAGTATCTCCAGGCCGTGGAATTAGAAGGTTGGAATTAAAGGAAAGCTATCACCAAGGTTCGTCGGGCCTTCGAAATCCTCGAGAGGATAGGCGAAGTTGCGTACCGTCTGGCACTACCACCCCAGCTGGAAGGAGTACATGATGTATTCCACGTATCTATGCTGAAGAAGTACGTACGTGATCCCTACCATGTCATAGAGTATGAACTCCTGGAGTTTAACAAGACGGGACTTACAAGGAAATGCCAATTGAGATCGTTGATCGTGAACTGCGCCAATTAAGGAACAAGGTCATCCCACTGGTAAGAGTTAGATGGAACCAACGCCTGGAAGAAGACGTGGGAGACTGAAGAAGCAATGCGCAAAAGATTCCCGGAGCTATTCACAAGTAAGTACATCTCACTTGTACAATAAATTTCTATACATGAATTTGGGGACCAAATTCTCTTAAGTGGGGGAGGGTGTAGCACCCCGGAAATTTTAGCTATAAAAAAAAAATGAATAAATGGAAATAAATAAATTTTCCATAAGATCAAAGAATTTAAAACATACGTATCAATATCGTATGTGTCAAAACACATCGGAAAATCTGATTAACCAAGTGAACATCACATGGTGACCAATTATCCAAATTAGGAAACAAGTCGAAAAAATTGTTAAACGGAAATACGACGCAACCAAAAATTTAATAAAAGTGTTGGAAAGACTTCCAACATTATATTTTAATGACCCGATATCTTAATTGGGCCAATGGACAGCATATGACCCATAAATCAAAGGAAGCTAGAAAATACAGGGAAATTCGTAACTCTAAATAGGCTGAAATTAGAAAGGGGCAATTTGAGTTGAATTGGGATGCAATCATACATGCTTGGCAACCCAAATTCGTGCCTATCTATGGTGGAAGGTTTCTTAACCAATACTACCTCTTTGGAGGAAGGAGTCCCAAATTTTTGGAAAACAGGGAACTGAATTCGCAGCCTTTCCTAATATCATTAGGACTCTTAACTACAACCTAAATCTATAAGAACTCGTCCTCAAACTCTTGGGGAAGGTTAACAACGAATTAAGGTCGTTTGGAGGCAGGCTAGAACTTCTGAGGAGCAGGAGAAAGGCTGGGAACCCGGATCTTCATCCCCTGCATCCTCTGCTACGTTCAGAATATCAACTGGACTTAGATCTTCGTAAGGTAGGTGTTCTCGGGCCAAGATTAAAGAAAACCAATACCATCATGTAGTTCTTTGAGTCTAGGTTCATTTGCAATTGTTTGATTGGTTTTCATGGAGTATACATTGTGTATTGGTGATTTTCCCGAAGTCTCGCACAGTTAGGGCTTTCCCGTTCGTCTTATTTTGCATATGATTCGAGATCGAATTTGACTAAACTTATTCATGAAAGTTCTTCTACTTGAAGTCACGATCATCTTCTATGTTGGACGTTTTGTCCAAAAGTCCTTCGTTAGAGAGTTAGGAGCATGATAAGAGAGTCTCTGCATAACACTGTGATTTCGGGCTACTTTTGACTTTTTTGTTCTTCGTATATTTTCTTGGGATTCGAGACCGAATTAGATCAAACTCTCAACATGAAAGTTCTTCTACTAGTTGTTATCTTCATCTTTCATGTTGAACTTTTGTCCAAATGTCATTATTTAGAGAGTTATAAGAGGTGGAAGTGGATCGCTGCACTGCAGTCCTGTGTTTTTTTTTCTGGGAGGGCCACTGTGTCGACCTGCCTGAACCCGTGTCGACCTGACCTGAGCCCGTGTCGACCTGACCTGAACTCAGGTCGACTTGCTGTCCCAAAACAGCCCAGAATGTGTTCTGGGAAGCCCTCTAGTGTCGACACAGTCCCATCTCGTGTCGACACACTCCCCCAGTTTGACCTAGAAAGTGCTGGGAAGCTGATCTAGTGTCGACACCACCTGTGCTAGTGTCGACACACTGTCCCATATTGGTTAAGGGGTTTTCTGGAAGCTGTCTCTAGTGTCGACACTACTTGATCTCGTGTCGACACTACTTGACCTTTTTTGCCTTGTTTTTGAAGCACTGTGTCGACACTACCTGATCATGTGTCGACACTACTTGACCAGTTTTTCATTATTTTGAAAAATATTGCATTGTTGGTCAAATCATTGCATGATGTCTATTTAATGGCTTAAAAGTATTTAACCCATTGAAAATCTTTAATTACATGAATATTATTCTAATTACTTTCTTAATGACAAGATCATACATGAAACTTGTGATTTACTCTTGTTACCATTCTAGCTTGATTTAAATGATAAATTTTATCTTAAAATCTTGTAAACCCATATGTAGTTAATCACATTGTTCATTGCTGCCATCATGTTAAGTGTTTTTTTCCGAGAGTTTGAGACCGACGGATTGTGAATTTACACATGTGCATTCTACACACTATACATCTAGGGCGTGCACTTCTTTCTCTTCTTGTTCTCGTGAGCTTGAATTACAATCTAGACTAAAACCGTTAATGTAAAGATTGAACTAAATGATAAATCTTACCGTTCATCTATTGAATTTATCTCTTGACTATTGTCCTCATGGAATCATGTTCAGTTTATTTATTTCTTCTCATCATCATCATGAACATGACATTACATATGCTTACTTATTGAAACTCTCATTGGCCATTTTATGACTGGGTATCTACATTTAAAAATTTACATGAGATGGCTGACAGGGCACGGAGTGTGTCCAAGGGCTCCAGTCTAGCCCCATTGACGGAGAGTCATAAATATACTGTTAACCATGGGGTATAATGATTACTGGCGTTGCATCTGCGCTGGGAGTACTTTCTGCTTGTTGAATGTTAGATACATAACCACATACGCGTGTCCTGGTGTACATTCTTGATGGATCTTTCTTGGTGTACATTGGTGTCTACGTGCCTGATTAGTGTTACTTGATCGTGCTTGTGAAATCTTGCTTGCTTGCTTGCGTGATATGACCATTCTGCATTTATTGCAACTAATGATATCTTGTTTTCTTGAAAACTATTGACATCAAGTGAATCTTGCGTGCTTGTGCAAAGTGAGCTATTGCTAGTTCTTTCTGTCATCTTGTTCAAAACTCTATTCTATCTTGTTCACTCGATCTAGCTTGTTTTATATATCATGTTTTAATGAGTTTTCAGTCGTACATGCACATCATTCATCGTGCTTGCCTAGTTCAAAAATGTTAATCACTTATATCATTGCCCGCACATTGAGATATAAATCCTACTGGGCTAGTTTGCTCATCCCCTACCTTTTTCCCAATCTAGGTGACTATGAAGTTCAAGAGGAAGAGCAAGTCGAGGATGGGAATGCATCCGAGTGATGAGCGATTCAACTATAAGTCTAGTTATAGTTGTTTATTTGAGAGTTAGAACATGTAGTAGGAAGTGAGGGGTAAATGTATTTCCTTTTTATTGAGTCAGTATTGTACTAGTTTCCAATTTTTACAATAAGTTGAGATCTGATTACAATTTATTTTTAGTTCAACATTTGGGCCCTATTATGATGTGGTGTTGATACACATTTAGTGCGTTCTAGCTAGAGGCTTATTTGCCGACTGTCCACGTCTCGTGATATCGACCGAATTATTTGAATTAATTATCTGCTGCGTAATTCTCGGACGTGACAAGCTAGGTCACATAGCTGATGAATGCTAGAGGAATGTAGGTGAATGTCTGCACTATGGAAGCGCGAGCACCGTATTCCCGAGTGCCCGCTACTGAAGGAGAATGAGAGGCACACTAATGTGCCTAAGAAACAGGGAGACTGAGGCCCTGCTTGATGAAGAGCCCGCTGAGGAAGGTGTCATGGTAGAAGGTACCCTACAAGTTTTCTCCTTATCAGCATTTGTTTATTTGATACTGGAGAAACTCATTCATTCATTTCTCAAATTTTGCTAATACTCTGAATGTTAAACCTATACCATGGGTGTGAATTCTCTGTCACAACACCATTGGGAGAGAAGAAGAAATTGAACAAATATTTTCCATCTGCCGATGTAATGATCGGAGAACATAACCTAAAATCCGACCTGGTATGAATGCCCATGGAAGGCTATGACGTGATTCTTGGAGCCGACTGGTTGTCCACTTATGGGGAAAGTGTCGACTGTAAGAAATGGAGAGTTACATTTAGTGATAACTCTAAGTTGTCATTCACTGAAATTAGCATAAGAGACAGATGTCTCTAGTCTCTGCCATAAAGGCCCACAATATGATAAGGAAAGGTTGCTTTGCTTTCCTGCGGCCGTTATAGTTGAAAAGAAGGGTTCTAAGATAGAAGACATACACATAGTCTAGGACTACCCCAATGTGTTCCCCAAAGATCTGCAGGGATTCCTCCGGAATGTGATGTAAATTTTGCTTTTGAGTTAATCCCTGGAGCTGCACCGGTACGCGTCAACCAAACCGAATGTCACCTGCTGAATTAAAAGAACTGAAGGCATAGTTGATGGAGCTGTTAAAATAGGGGTTCATTAGGCCAAGACTTCCCATGGGGAGCACCTATGCTGTTCGTTAAAAAGAAGGATGGGTCGATGTAACGACCCTCCTTATACCGGTACGATTATACCAAATCACGTCGGTACAAAGAACACCGTCACAGTGGGACATTTACCCAACACTAAACAATATGTTGAAACGTACATGAATAACAAGGAAGTACAACAGAAATAAAATGTAACTCTTATTCCATCACTTTCCATATTCCACAATCTATATAGTAAGGTAAATAACAAAAGTCCACATTATTACAAGTCCAAAAAAAATCATTGTTCATGACATTGTTTACATACTATGAAATAAGTAAAAAAACTAAGCAATGATCCCACAAAAGCTGCTACTCCTCACGCTCGGAGTCGCTCCTTACTAAGTCTCCTCAAGTACGGGGACTCTGTCTCACTGTATGTCAAAGCAAGTATGAGTCTTCCAACAAGACCCAGCAAGCAATATAAGATAGCATCCTTACACATATCACATACTAATCTAATTAACAATAAAGGAAAAACATGGCACATGCGTTCATATGAATTAAGCAAATACATAAGAACAACTTATGACATGCTTTTATACATAATAAATAACATGATTCTTAGTTTCAAATCTATTCATATTGTTTCACAATTATACACAATTAATCATGGGAATATGCACATGGTAAATAGCCAAACTAGCATGATATCTAATCATTTTACATACATTCAAACACTTATTCACATATTTAGCTTGCTGTTTTGATATAAAATTTACACATTCACATGGTATACATCTCTTCACATGTTAAACATTCATATTACACTATCACATGCTCATATTTCACATTTGCACAATTACATATTCACATTTCACATATTCACCCTTTTACACTTAATTGTCGGACACATAGTCCAAACCACCATAAGAAGGACACACATGTTGGTTACAATGTGTATGATGATGATTGGGCTTAAATGTTTTTGATGTTTTGAGATGACATAATTGATGTTCCAAAATGAAAAAAAAGACATGATCAACACATGAAAGAGATAATCAAATGAAAATTGAGTTTGATCATATATGTATTCATGGTATCTCACTTGAAGTTTTTGTCATGTAGGTGTGAATGAATACACAAGACAAGCAATGAAAATTCAAGTGCAAAAGAACTGAAAACACACATCAAGCACTCATCTGTCGACAG
>JACBKR010001555.1:0-41492 GCA_014218235.1 Colocasia esculenta | reverse complement strand
AGCAGGCGGAGCAATAGGCCCCGGCACCGCGAGGTCCTGTACTTCCCCCACCGCCGCCTGTGGACTACGGAGTATTCATGCAAGGTCTGGTGCAAGACATGCAGACGCAGTCTCATACCCAGGCAGCACTCCAGGCCCAGTTGGAGGCCCAGGTAGAATAATTAAACAACTAGTAGATTGCTATTTAAATGGCAAGATAGTGTATTTATTGTGTATTGTTATTGTTTAATGTAGCAGGCTCAGCACCAGCTCAGGACCATGGTGACCTACATCATGGAGCGATTCAGAGGATGACCCCACCCTCTTTTAAGGGGGAGAGTGATCCATTAATGGCAGAAAGCTGTTTGAGGGAGATGGAGAAAATCTTCCGAGCCATCAGGTGCCTGATGAGATAAGGTGACTTAGCCACCTACATGCTACAGGTATACTTTTAATTTTGTATGTTTGTGTGTTCTGCTTAAGTTAGAATTGTTAGTTGGTACTTATGAAGGTGTATTGTAGGAGAGAGGGATGTATGGTGGTCCTCCCTACTTCGTACACGCTTTGAGGATGGAGCAGTAGACGTGACGTGGGCGCGTTCGTGAGGCTCTTCCGAGCCAAGTTCGTCCCAGAGCATATCCAGGACAAGATGGAGCAAGAATTCCTCTACCCTGACGCAAGGATCCATGACCGTGCTGGAATACGAGGCAAGCTTTTCTGAACTTTCTAAATGCACCCACATATCGTAGAGGATGAGCGCAAGAAGACCAAGAAGTTCGTGATGGGACTCAAGCCATCACTGCGGACGACTCTGGCGTTTGACCACCGCACACTGACGAGGCACTCAGTGCTGCCTGCAGGCAGGAGGGAGAAATGAGCCTATCAGGAAAAGAAGGCTTCGCAAAGAGGCCGGCAGCGTCATTCCAGCGGCAGGATAAGAAGAGACGTGTACCAGACACCCCGAAACTAGTGGCAGTCAGCAACTCTCAGGTACCTTCTGTACGTTCCCCTGGTGTGAAGAAAGAGTGTCCCCATTGTGGGAAGACACACGGTGGTTCCGAGTGTTGGTTGTAGCGGGTAGATGCTTGAAGTGTGGGAGCAGCGCCACAAGATCAAAGATTGCCCAAGACTTCAGCAAGGAGCTCAGCGTGGAGCGCCAGCACCAGCAGTAGCGACAGCCGCGCCAGCTACAGGAAGACCAGAAGGCCTCGAGCCCCAGCTCGAGTGTTTGCTTTGGCACGCGAGGACGCCGAGCAGGGGCGAGCATGTCACCGAGGTACGGTTTTGCTTTTAGGTGTGCACGCTCGGGTTTTGTTTGATACGGGTGCTACTCCACTCGTTCATTTCCGAGCGGTTCGCTAGGCAGTTAGCCCTAGAGTCAGCGTAGAGTCTGAGGAGTTAGAGGTCCCTTTGTCTGTGCACCCCCTGCGGGTACGGTATCGACTAGGAAGTGCATTCCGTCGTTACCTGTGTGCATTGAGGATAGAGTCCTAGATGGGTGTTTCTTCTTGCTAAAGATGAATGACTATGATGCATTCTTGGTCTGGATTGGCTAGAGGAGCACTATGCGTTAGTGGATTGTCGTCGGAAGAGGATTGTTTTCCGCATTCCTGGTGGGACGAGTTCTCTCATCCCTTGCCAAGACTTAGCGGGAAAGTTAGTCATCTCTCTGCCATGAAGGCGATGCGCATGGTGAACAAGGGTTGTGACGCATTTCTTGCCAGGTTTATGCTAGTACCCGATGCTGTTTCATCACTGACTCTTGCAGAGATCGATGTGGTGCAGGATTTTCCAGATGTCTTTCCCGATGACTTGTCTGGATTGCCACTGGATAGGGAGATAGAGTTCACTATAGAGTTGCTTCCAGGCACCTCTCCTATCTCGAAGGCCCCATATCGGATGGCCCCTGCAGAGTTAGCCGAGTTGAGGAAGCATTGCAAGAGTTGCTTGATAAGGGATTCATTCGCCCTAGTGTTTCCCCTTGGGGCACACCTGTATTGTTTGTCAAGAAGAAGACGGGTCACTTCGGTTGTGCATTGATTATAGAAAGCTAAACCAGTGACTGTGAAGAACAGGTACCCCTTACCTCGGATTGATGATCTGTTTGACCAGTTGCAGGATGCATCAGTCTTTTCTAAGATTGACTTGCATCTGGTTATCATCAGCTGCAGATTAGGAGTGAGGATGTGTCCAAGACGGCATTTAGATCCCGTTATGGACATTATGAGTTTTTGGTCCTTCCCTTCGGATTGACCACGCCGCTACAGCGTTCATGGATCTCATGAACCGGGTGTTTAGTCCGTATCGATAGCTTTGTTGTTGTGTTCATTGATGACGTGTTGGTCTATTCTCCGGATGAGGCCACGCACCGTCAGCATTTGAGGTTAGTCTTAGAGGTTCTCCGTGAGCACAAGCTGTATGTGAAGTTCAGCAAGTGCGAGTTCTGGTTGCGCGAGGTTCACTTTCTCGGGCATGTCATCTCCGGCGCTGGTGTTGCAGTTGATCCAGCAAAGGTCCAGTCAGTTATGGATTGGGGATTCCCCAAATCCTTCGGAGATTCGTAGTTTCATTGGGTTAGCTGGTTATTATCGGCGATTCATTGAGGGTTTCTCATCCATCGCCGCCCCTTTGACAAAGCTGACCAGAAAGGTGAGAAGTTCGTATGGTCTGAGGCATGTGAGCGTAGCTTTCAGCTATTGAAGGCTAGCTTACTTCTGCTCCGGTATTGGTATTGCCTAGTGGTCCAGAAGGTTTGCCATTTATACGGAAGCATCTCAGATTGGTTTAGGTGTGTACTCATGCAGCGAGAGAGGGTAGTGGCTTATGCTTCTCGTCAGTTGAAGGAGCATGAGAGGAACTATCCGACTCATGATTTGGAGCTCGCAGCAGTGGTTCATGCACTAAAGATCTGGAGGCACTATCTTTATGGTGTCAGATTTGAGGTGTTTACCGACCACAAGAGCTTGAAGTATCTTTTCTCCCAAAAGGAATTAAACCTGAGGCAGAGGAGATGGATTGAGTTCTTGAAGGACTATGACTTCGACCTTCAGTATCATCCTGGAAAGGCGAACGTCGTAGCAGATGCTCTTAGTAGGAAGAGGTCTTCGCTCCAGCAGGATTGGAAGATGTTGGAGGATGTAGCGTGCTCTATGACCGAGTTAGAGCCATCGCTGTGTCAGGCTTTTGTAGCTCAGCTATCCCTTAGATCCTCAGTCTTGGATGAAGTGATTGAGCAGCAAAAAACCGACCCTAGATTGTTAGAGTTAGTGGTAAGGCGGGCATTGCTCGTGATGAGGACGGTGTGATTAGATTTCAGCACCGTGTTTGTGTCCCTGATGTAGTAGATGTCTGTGAGCATGTGTTAACGGAGGCTCATAGATTGTGATTCTCTATCATCCGGGTAACACTAAGATGTATCAAGACCTGAAGAGATCATTTTGGTGGTCCGGCATGAAGAAGGATGTTGCGGATTATGTGTCTATGTCTAGTATGTCAGCAAGTGAAGGCCGAGCGGCCGACCATCCGGCCTTATGCAGAGGATGGATATCCCAGTGTGGAAATGGGAAGCTGTCACTATGGACTTTGTTTCGGGTTTGCCTCAATCTAGAAGGGGCAATGACTCGATTTGGGTAGTTGTAGATAGATTCTCGAAGACTGCTCATTTCTTGCCTATGAAGAAGAAGCAGTCAGTAGAGAGTTAGCTAGATTGAATGTTAGTGGTATCATTAGATGCATGGTGGCCGAAGTCGATCATTTCGGATCGAGATCCGAGATTTACTTCGAGATTGTGGAAGGGTCTTCAGGATGCGTTAGGTTCGGAGCTTAGGCTCAGTTCGGCGTTTCATCCCCAGACCGCGGACAGTCCGAGAGGACTATCTAGTGCTCGAGGATATGTTGAGAGCATGTGTTCTAGATTGGAAGGATGATTGGGAGTGCCATTTCCTCTTGTGGAGTTCGCATACAACCACACTTTCATGCTAGTATTGGTATGGCTCCATTCGAGGCGTTGTATGGTAGGCCTTGCAGATCTCCTTTATGTTGGGAGGACACTGGTGATAGGCAATTGATCAGACCGGAGTTAGTTCAGGAAACTTCGGATAAGATCCAGCTTATCAGGAAAAGGCTTGTTGCGGCACATGATAGGAAGAAGAGTTATGCCGACAACATGAGAAAGGATTTGGAGTTCAAGGTTGGTGATCATGTCTTCTTGAAGATATCGCCTACTCGAGGTGTTGTCAGATTTGGCAGGCATAGCAAGCTAAGCCCTAGATTCATTGCTCATATAGATTCTCAGACATTTGGGCAGCGTGGCATATGAGCTAGCTTTACCCCCAGCTTTGGCTAGCGTTCACCCTGTATTCCACGTATCTATGCTCAGGAAATATGTCCGAGATCCGTCTCATGTGATTAGTCATGAGCCAGTGGAGATCCAGCTAGATCTTTCGTATGTCGAGCAACCAGTAGCCATTCTTGACCGAAGGTTCAGCATCTACGGAACAAGAGATTGCGTCGGTGAAGGTCTTATGGCGGAACTTCTCACAGGAGGGCTACTGGGAGCTTGAGGATGCGATGAAGAAGAAATATCCCCTTTTGTTTGATAGTGTCGTTCTAACTTCGAGGACGAAGTTTCTTTAAGGGGGGAGAGGTGTAAGGCCCTCGAATTTCGTTGCATTAATTGTATTTGCGTGTGTGTATTGTGCTTGTGTATGTATACATATTTACGTACGTATTGATTAGTATAATTACGTGTGCATATGTTTATATTAGATGTAAATAATGTATGTATTGAATGGTGATAGTATGGATACACTACCATATACATATTGCATGTATGTATGCATGGTATGCATGTTTTTCTGCATGTTTTAGACTTCTGGCCGAAGGCCACCATGGCGTCAACCCCTAGCCGTTGAGGTAGTGTCAGCGTCCAGACATGGACGCCAACATTAATCCTGGCGTCGAGGGATATGGACGCCTATTTCTCTGGCTGCATGCGCAGCAGAGCCAGAAATCTCTGAAATAAGAAAGCCCAGCCATTGGGGGGCTGTCCCCAACGGCTCTGAGAGCTGTCATGTCACCTTGTGAGTGGGAGAGAGACCTCCCCTTATGTCTGAACCCCGGATCTGCCTCTCCCCACTCCTCTGTTCACCTTTGCAAGAGAGAAACCAAGAGAAAAACCCTAGTTCTGAGTGTGAGCAAACCCACCCTTTTTCACCAAAATCAGACTCCCTAGAGCTAGATCCGGCCATCTCCCGACAAGAAGAGCTGGAGCAAAGGAGGAGGCTTCCCCGACATCCCCTGCTGTGGAGATCATCTAGGAGCTCGGAGGAAGAAGATCTAGGAGGCGTTCTCTCGCACCTTCTTGGGCTGCCCAAGGAGGGCTTCACCAACCCCTAGACCCTTTGGAGCAATTTTTAAAAGGCAAGTGACCTAACCATATGTCCCTATTGTATCTAGGTTTTTTCTCTATTTTTATGAATTTTCCCTCGAGTCCTAGACCCTCCCATTCACCCAAACTTGAGAGCTCGATCTGTGTTCTGCACAGACCTGCATTGACGGCAAGGTCAATGGACGCTGAGATCATGCTTGGCGTCATCGACCATGCCGCTGACCATGAGTCAGCGGCCAGAGACTGCCGCCAAGTACCTCTGGACAGAATAGTGACCTGTTCTGCCCTTCCTATACACTATTTTAGGTATGGTTTCCGTGATGAGGATATATGGTAACCCTATACACTATGTATATTGTTATTTGTGGTGTGTGGATGAGTGTGATGTGTGGTGATGGATGTTAGAAGAGTGTATTCCATGAATTATAAGCATGACTTGTTGATGATCTTGCCAAATTTATGTTTTTATGATTAGGATTAGTCTGAATGCCTTAGTTTTATTAGATCATGAAGATTAGTGGATCAGTGTACATGTACTCAGTTTTGATAAATTGTCTATGCTTGTATAAATTGCTAATAAACTCGGTTCGGTAAATAAAACGGCATGCAAGAATGATTTGTGGTGATCGATCTATAGATGTATGATTTAGGGTAAATTCTGCATTCTCAGATCATGTATGCAACAGTATCTCTGTTCAAACAGTAAGTGGCAAAATTGCATGATGTGTTAAACTTCATGTTAACTTAAATTGTGAATGGCATGCGAAATAGGTATTTGATTTTCTGTAAATTCTATTAGCTCAGAAAAATCTGAAAAATTGAGTGTATGACCTTGAACCCGAAAATGGCATGTGGTTAAAATTTCAGGTTATTTGGGCCAGTACATAAGGAGTTATGTATTTTCCATGTGAAATATAGTAATCTATATATGTTATCGTAATGTGATTGGATATTGCTTAAACCCAACTTGATTGATGAAATTTACTGTGTGTCAAACTCCTGAAATCTGTAGTGCCATGTCAAGAAAAATAGAGAAATGCATGAGTGAGAAAGTGAATGAGATGAAAGTGCTATGTGTAAAACCATGTGTAACCGGTAAAATGTGTAAATGTGTAACTGTGACAATGTGACACTGCTTCCGTAGAGCGCAGTGGAGCTGTATCTGGGAAAAGTCCGCCTGAGAAAGTTCAGTGTGTAAGTGACCCTAAGGGCATTAGGGGGAAATCCTGGAGGTGGACAAGTACCACTGGTTAGGGAGACTTGTTCTCCCGGTCTGCGCAGTCCCAGAGTCGCCTTGGAATGCCTAGATGGTTCTATGTGTAATGTGATGTGTATTGTCCTTCTTTGGTGGTTTGGACTATGTGTCACGGCACCTAAAATGTGTAATGTGTATGTGTTCATGTGTAAATGTGTAAGTGAACAATGTGAATGTGTATGTGCAAAGTGTAACCATGTGAAAGAGAAACTTGTGTAAAAAAATTGTGAACTCTAAATGTGAAAATATGTTGTTGAATTCCATGTGAGACAAATCTGAAACCATGTGAAATCAGTGAATTCATGTCGTTATCATCATGTTTATATGACAAAAATGTCTAGAATCCTTGTTAGGGATAATTGATGAGCACGTATGCAATAGCATGATGGTTGTTCACATGATTTGTTTTAAGCAATATTGTAGCTCTCATGTGTAGGTTTACCGCCATTAAACCATGTGAACCAGCAACTTAAAGCATGTGAAAATGTCTATGTATGTGTTTAAAAACATGTAAGATCCATGCTAGTCGTGTTTTCCTTTCATGTATGCACAATGTTCATGTTGGTACTCTCATGTCTCGGTTCTTTAAAGACAAAATTTCATGAGTAAGTTGAATAGAGAGCATGTGATAGGTAAAGTTTTATTCTTAGAAATCTGGAAGCATGATCCATGTATAAAATTGTAAAACTTTCATGATAGGTTGAAACCTCCGAATGACCAGCATGCCATGTGTTGAAAATTTTGAATGTGTATGTAGAACCCCTATGACTTATACATGTATATTATGAGTAGTGTTGCTTGCTGATCTTTGGACTCACTCCTTGCTTCGGCGTACAGGTGTAGTTGGTGACGTGGCACCGTTGGAGGAGACAGTGGAGACGGACTCCGAGCGCGGAGATTAGACTTTGGAGTTTCTTTTGTGACTTGTGTATTTCATAGTATGTATTTTGAACGTTGTATTAGAGTATCATGAAAAGAATGTATAAGTGTGGACATTATGTATTTTTATTTCAGCAATTTAAATTATGTGAACTTTAGTTCTTTATTGTCAATTACAAACTTCATGTATGTTAATGTGGATGATGAATGAATGGAGACAGTTGTCTTTACTTCCGCTACTCTGTTGTATATTCGCGTGTATCTCAGCTGTTAGTATCGTTTGGGTAAATGTCCCACTGTGAGGACTCTTGCTATACCGACGTGGGTGGTATAACCGTACCGGTATAATGAGGGCCGTCACAGGTTATGCAGTCGCTCTATAGCATACTCGTAGTTGGGGGTACAGACACCAGTAGTCGACACTGGTCCCCAGCTAGTCCTATTTTCCAGTGCCTCACTTTAGGGTGCTCCGGCCAGAGACCCTAGAGGTGCCAGGCATGGATCTGCAGCTGTGTGTCTGTAGGTGTGGTGTTGGTTGGTCTCCACAGTTGTTTGACCTGTTCTCGTGGAGCGGCAGTTGGACCTTTCGTCTGTGACTACGAGATGAGTGGTTGTTCTTATGTTGTGTTGTCCGGGTTGGTTACTGGCCTGATCAGCCAGTAGTCCGTTCCGTGTGGTGGCGTCGTTCCTTTCCGACTCGTGCTGCTTGCTACTCATTATGGTTTGTGAGTTAGTAACTCATAGTCGAGGTTTGACTCGTTTGAGGTGTGCCCTAGTGTTGGCACAGTTGTGACTGCGGTTGTGGCTTGTGGTGTGCCCGAGTGGTGGCACAATTTTGGTTATGGTTGGTGAGTGTTGAATCACCAAATGTGGTTTAACGCTTTAGGTGCCTGTCGTTGTACGACACTGGTTTACTTGTGGTTTCCGTGCTGGTACCTTGTGGTAATAGGTACTTGTACCCCGTGTGGGTAATGGTTTGTGTTGTACGTCGTATACCAGTCTTTCTAGTGTTGACGTGGACTGTGTTACGTGGAGGTCGTGTGGTGTGACCTTCCACTCAATGTGCTTTACCCTCCCTCGGGTAAGCTACCGTATATGGTTTTCATGTGTGATGGATTGGCCCGCTGTAGCCGATCATGTTACTTGGTGTGTGTGATTTTCGACATATTGTGGTTTGGTTATATATGTGGCCAGTGAGACCCATTGAGGTTGAGTCTCTTCTATTGGTTGTTGTGGTCCTTAGGTGGTCCCTATTGAGCCTGTGACTTGTTGAGCTCACTCCCCTATAGTTCTTTTTAGGGCTTGCCGAGTTTGGCTTGCAGCGGCGTTGTGTCAGACTTGTACCACCAGCAGTTGTGTAGTAATTAGTGTTGTGTGAGCTTGTGCTCCCTCGGGGTATGCCCTAGGTAGTTGTACCCCTTATTTGGACATGGATTAATGTATGGGACAGTTGTAAATTGTATATGCAGGTATGAGCACATGTACTTTCTTGTGTCTTATACTGTTGTGGTTTGTCTTTTATATTCTTACTAGACACTTGTGTGAGCTATCCCTTGCGAGACTTCGGTCCGTTCGCGGGAGGCGGATCTGGATATGGAGCCTTAATGGGCATAAATATCCAGGGCCGTCACAGTTGGTATCAGAGCATGGTCCAGTTAGAATATGAAAAGACATTGAAGTTGCAATGACCCAATACATGGATTAATGTCCACTGCTGGTAGTGATCTGTGGTTTTCTGAGATACAAAGTAGTTTTTCCGTGAGCTTTTGGTATGTAAACCGTGTGTTTCTATTTGTTAAATTAGCAGTTGTGAGCAGTTGTTGAGCTATAGAGTGGCTAGTGGTATAAATTGTGTGGTTGCACCAGTGTGCCAGGGTGCAGTTGAATTTTGTGTTTAAAAGTTTTCAGTGGCAGATATTAAAGGAATCAATGGAGTTAGTTATGTTGGTTAGCAAAACTAAAAGGCAATTTCAGGAAGATATTTGCAAATGGTGCTCTAGTAAAGAATAAGGTTAACAGAGACAGGTATAATATGAGGTATCAGTGTGGCAGATCACAGAATGTTACCAGCAAAGAATAGTGTGTGTGTGTGTGATAAGTTGCAGAAGAGGACTTGGCAGAGGTATTGTTGTGTTTGAAATTTGTGTTAATAGGATTTGAAAAGCGGCTTGAGTAATAATGTGATTAGAGCTTTGGCAACTTTAGAATGTTTAAATGAGGCAGACTGGTTTTCAATGAAGTACGGGTACATAGAGGAATAGAGAATTGTGACAGTTCGATAAGGATAAGGGTGTCTTGACAATTAGAGAGTTGAGAAGAGGTGGTTAGTTAAGTAAAGAAGGGTAAAGAAAGATCACTGTGTAGATAAATTTTTCTAAGCACAAGAAAAATACCGGCCTAGCAAGTGGCAGTTTATGAGATTATATAGAGTCAGAAGCAATGTTACAGATAAGGTTACTGTTGTTTAATAACTGAGTATAATTCGAGAAGAGAAGAGGTGAAGTTTTGTTTAAAAGAGATTGAGGCTGTACGGAATAAAATAAGAATTATGTGAATCAGAATAGAAAGAAGCAGATTAATTAAGAAACAGTTAAGTGGTGCCAGGTTAAGTGAAATAGAGAATCAGGCGGAGTAGGCTATTGTATTTAACGAGATTGGCTCCAGATTATGGCCTTGGTAGTTGTGAACAAAGAATATTTGTGTGACAACAACAATAGCGGTATGAGTGGTACAGGATGAACAGCTAGGCAGCACAATAATTGAGAAGAATGTTTACAGAGAAGATATTATGTTTAATACAGTTGGTAGATTATTAATCTGGAAAAAGAAAGAGTATGATAGATTGTGAAACAGATATAACTGAAAGATCGAGAAAGTAATTAATAAGAGTTTGCATGGCTAAATAGAAATTGAAAGTGGCAAGTACAAAACGGAGAGAATGTAATCAGTTAAACAGTGAATGGCTTAAAGTCAGATGGCACCCGATTGAAATAAAGTTTAATGCATGTAAAGTTAGCTGAGCAGTTTAATTCTTCCTAAAAGAAAGTGTTACAGTAATGAAAGCAGATGTTTTGAGAAATGATGGAAATAATGTGGTTAGTCAGCTAGAGAATGTAAATTGAAGTTAAAAGGAATATGAAAAATAAAGTATGTTAGTAATGTAATGGTATGGTAGAATTCGTATTTTAAAAGGTGTGGTACAATTAGAATTGAAGTATGGAAAAAGTAGTTTGGAAATTTGATATTGTTTTCCAATATTGATTGAGCAAGTAAAGCAATTTGTAATGAATATAGCCGGAATCAAAGCAATTATGAAAGTGTGCAACAATTGTGAATAATACTAGAACCAGAATGTATGAAATATTCTGTCGATATTCAGCAGGATCAGAGTAGCATAGCGGAAGGGTGGTGGGTCTACAACCCACAGATCAGAAAACTGAAAATATGAGAATGGATAAAATAAGGTAGTAGTTAATAATGATAAGCAGGATAATGGCTAGCAATGACAAAGTGAGTAATGGAATGGCATTAAGAAATTCGAGAAATGAAGCAAGGTTTAGCACGAAAGACATCCAAAGGTAGTGGAATAAAATGAAAGGATTTAAGCAGAAAGAAATGGCCGGAAAGAATGTTGCAAACACAGCCCAGAAAATCTGAAAGTAGGTTCAATCCAAGGAGATAAGTGCCATTGGCAAGGTAGAATTACCCATGACAGAAAGATAAAGACTAATAGATGGAATTCGTGAAATAAGCAGTTATGAAATGAAAGAAAGAGAAAGGAGAAGCAGGACAAGTGCAGAATGGAATAGAATGACACTGGCAGTGTGAAATAAATTGAAAGGCAAGTGTAGAGAAAAAGTATCCTTCTTGTTCTGTACACGGTTTTGTTTTTTTTAGGTGATAGTCCGGCGTGCCGTAGTTTATATTGAATGTCGAGGGCGACATTTCATTTTAGGTGATAGTAATGTAACGTCGCGCGTTTTTCGGATCTTCGTGGATCCTCGTTTTAGCGTATGGGGTGGTCACACCTTGACCAGTGCGACTTGTGTTGTGTGTTTCTTAGTGGATCCTTACCGGAGTTGGTTATGGATCTATGTTGGTGTTCAGTGCGCTGGACATCAACAGTGGGTTGGCATCCAGGTGTGTGATGTCTTCTGTGTGTTGGCGGCAATAGTGTTGCCGTTAACATGTTCTTGGCGTCCATCGATGTGGACGTCTACCATTGAACTTGGCGGCGAGCATTGGGGAGCCTAGTTGGGGCAGTTTGGTTAGCGGCGCAGAGGTTGACGTTAACCTGAGGCGCCTGTGTTTTTAGGGACAACCCGAGCCTTCTTCTTTCCCCACCTTCTTCCTTCCTTTTCCCCCACCTGTACCCTTGTGCCTCATCACTACTTCCGGTGGTCGACGGGAGCACGTGGGAAGGCCGTGATGCGCGCAGCAGCGGCAGATCAGGCGGGGAATGACAGATGGAGGGCGGTGTTCGCGGGAAGCTCCTGGGGTTTCGGCGCGATTTGAGGTTCTTTAGGAGTTTATTTGTGTTTCAGAGGTAGGGACTGGATCCCTTGATTTCTCCTGTTTGACTTGTCATGCTCCGTTTGCATAGACTTCTTGTTAATCGTGATTTCAGGAAAAGGTTTACCATGCCGGGAGATTGGGTGGTTTGATCAATCCAAGTGTTGGATCTTGCTTTTCCGGTTTGATTATAGTATATAGATGTAAGGAGAAGTGTTGCGCCTCGTTTTTCTGTTTATTATAGGGCTAGATTGCCTGTGTGATCGGCCTGGGACCGTTCTGTGCGTCCTGTGTGTGTTGAGTACTGAAGATCTCGACGTCAACATCGGTTGACGCTTAGTTCTTCGTTGGGAGATTAACGGCTAGGTTTCTAGCCGTTGATTTTGAGTAAACAGCTAGGTGGTGGCCGCTTACTTAGTATTGACAGCAAGAAATATTATCGTCTATATCCTACGGACGACAATCGATGTTGCCGCCAACCCGTGCATGTATCAGCATAGTGTGTTTAATGACGTTCTTGTTGTAAGTATTGCGATGCAATGTGTTTATCGATACTGAGCGGTGCAATACACCTGTGGTGCTCCTAGAGCACAGGGCTTTTGAGGCCAGCTTACCGGCTATGTAGTTTACTAGTTCTTTACGTGTGTGCGTGGGATTCACTACATCCTAGCGCACAAGATTTATGTAAAATATTATGGGGTTTTGGTGTCGTGCACATGGTTGGTGTGTGCATGGCATATCGTAAATTATTGTCCTTATTGTATCTTAATTATTATGATTAGTTTGTGGTATTGTGGTGATGAGGTTCACATCTGAACCTAGCCTCGATCCTTTAGAATCTTTTGTAGATTCTTCTGGATGAATGATTAGTAAAGTTTAAGTATGGTTATTATGTGAATATTGTGTACTGCGTTTAGTGTGACCTTCACTGTCACTTTGTGACCGATGACAGGCCATGGTGTTATCATTAATATGGTTTATATGCGTGATTGTGTAAGTTAGCTTGTAAGGCACTGGGTGATTGGAATAAGCTATTCCTAACATATGTATCGTAATTGGTAATAGAAAGTGTTTGTGTATATATCGTGGTTTAAGTTTGCCGAGTGTGGTGGTCCGGCACCTATTCCGGAATGCCTCTCTAGTCGGGTACCCAAGGTTCTTTATGGGCCAGGCACGTGTGTTTGTTGTGCTCGGGGTTTGTCCCAGTAGTTGTGTTGTACCGTCGAGGTCTGTGTCGTCTTCCTGGACACCCTCAATCCTGTGTTTGAGTTGTACGTCCGGCTGAGGGAAAGACGACAGTAGGGCAGCAGTTTGTGTTTGTGGGTGTGCAGTCGCTTGTAGCGCGCTCGTAGTTGGGGGTACGGACACCAGTAGTCGACACTGGTCCCCAGCTAGTCCTGTTTTCCAGTGCCTCACTTTAGGGTGCTCCGACCAAAGACCCTAGAGGTGCCAGGCATGGATCTGCAGCTGTGTGTCTGCAGGTGTGGTGTTGGTTGGTCTCCACAGTTGTTTGACCTGTTCTCGTGGAGCGGCAGTTGGACCTTTCGTCCGTGACTGCGAGACTGAGAGGTTGTTCTTGTGTTGTGTTGTCCAAGTTGGATATTGGCCTGATCAGCCAGTAGTCCGTTCCATGTGGTGGCGTCATTCCTTTCGACTCGTGCTTTGCTACTCGTCATGGTTTGTGAGTTAGTGACTCATAGTCGAGGTTTGACTCGTTTGAGGTGTGCCCTGGTGTTGGCACAGTTGTGACTGCAGTTGTGGCTTGTGGTGTGCCCGAGTGGTGGCACAGTTTTGGTTATGGTTGGTGAGTGTTGACTCACCAAAAGTGGTTTAGCTCGCTATGGCGTGCCCTGTTACGGCACTAGTTTACTTGTGGTTTCCGTGCTGGTACCTTGTGGTAATAGGTACCTGTACCCCGTGTGGGTAATGGTTTGTGGTGGTACGTCGTATACCAGTCTTTCTGGTGTTGACGTGGAACTGTGTTTCGTGGAGGTCGTGTGGTGTGACCTTCCATTCAATGTACTTCACCCCCCCCTCGGGTAAGCTACCGTATATGGTTTTCATGTGTGATGGATTGGCCCGCTGTAGCCGATCATGTTACTGGGTGTGTGATTTCCGACATATGGTGGGTTTGGGTTATATATGTGGCCAGTGAGACCCATTGAGGTTGAGGTCTCTTCTGTTGGTTGTTGTGGTCCTTAGGTGGTCCCTACTAAGCCTGTGACTTGTTGAGGCTCACTTCCCTACAGTTCTTTTCAGGGCTTGCCGAGTGTTTGGCTTGCAGCGGCGTGTGTCAGACTTGTACCACTAGCAGTTGTGTAGTAATTAGTGTGTGTTGAGCTTGTGCTCTCTCGGGTATGCCCCAGGTAGTTGTACCTATTTTTTGACATGGATTAATTAATGGGACAGTTGTAAATTGTATATGCAAGTATGAGCACATTACTTTCTTGTGTCGTATACTGTTGTGGTTTGTCTTTTATATTCTTACTGGACACTTGTGTGAGCTATCCCTTGCGAGATTTCGGTCCGTTCGCGGGAGCGGATCTGATATGGAGCCTTAATGGGCATAAATATCCATGACCGTCACAACTTCTATCCCCCAGATCCTAAGATATTTTGTGGACCCTTGGGACTATAAAAGCCCCTATCCACTTGGCTTTAAGAGATAACAACATCGAAGCATTCATCTGCTCTCCAGGCTTCCAGAGTTCTCCAGCCGATTCCAGAAGAAGACTTCAACCTGGCGATGTGCTTCCAGATCTGAAGGAATTGAAGCATCGTGCACCTTGGATGATCCATCTAATAAAATTCAAGTCCTTCAGATTCTTCTTCCTAAAGCTGAAGCAGAGAGCTGGTCCCCTTCGTTGAAGCAAACAAGGACCTTCGAACTAGATACTTACAACTTTGGTTTTCAATTGTTCTGTCTGGTTCCTCATCTCAAACCCTTCTAGTGTGTGTGCTTTGTGAAATTAGTGCAGTCCTTGTGCCCAATTTCATGTGTGTGGTTGAATATAGATTTCTAATTCTCAGAGTGTGTGTGGTGTTTGTAACTTTTCTGAACTGGCAAGATAAGCCACAATTGTGTGTGTGTGTGGATGGTGGATGTAGGATACACTGTTGTGTAATCCGAACCACCCTAAATCTCTTTGTCATTGTGGTTTGCTTGTCTCTTGCGTTAGATACTTGATAGGCTCACTAGAATTTCATCATCCAACTTGTCTAATTCGCTCAGAATTGTCATTAATATTTTAGATTTCACTCTCAATCCATTCTATCTAAGATCCTGATCAAGTGTTTTTCAAAATATAGTGAATCTTTTCAACCCCCCCCCCCCTCTAGATTTCTCCATTGCAGTTTTTTCGCAACATTTCATTTGGTATCAGAGCTAGTTCTCATTGCACTTTAAGTTCTGATCTAACGATCAAGAGTCTGCTGCTATGGAAAACATCAAGGGGTTTATTGCTGAGGGTCATTCAGTTTCTAGGACCTCCTTTTTTTTATGGATCTGATTATGCTTATTAGAAAAACAGGATGTAAGCTTTCCTAAGAGCACATGATTATGAGCTTTGGAAGATTGTCGACAAAGGACCTGATGAATTACTGAAGATGAAAGTCTATGGACCAAGACTAGATCAAGAAGTCCACACTTAGCTGGAGTGCCATGAACATGATGCAGTGTGCCATCCATCCCAAGGAGTACTCAAGAGTATCTTCTTGCAAATCTGCTAAGGAGATGTGGGACAAGCTATAGCTCATTATGAGGGAACTTCTGAGGTAAGAGAGACCAAGGCAAGTATCTTAGTCTCAGAATATGAAATGTTCAGAATGAAGAATAATGAGACTATTTCTGAGATGTTTGCTAGATTCATGCTTTTGGTAAATGGTCTTTAAGGTCTAGGAAGGATTATTCTAATAGTGATCTTGTTAGGAAAGTCCTTAGATCACTTCCATCAGCCTGGCACACAAAAGCCACTGTAATTGAGGATTCAAAAAATTTGTCAACCATGCAACTAGATGAGCTAATAGGTTCACTCATGACATATGAGATAAATCTGAAAAGAAATGCATCTATGACTACATCTAAGAAACCTATTGCTTTAAAAGCTTCATCTTTTCAAAATTGTTGCTGATCAATCTGATGAAAATGATGAGTCTTCTGATGAAGAGAATGATGAAGAATTGGCCTTATTACAAAGCATTCAGAAGTTTCTGAGAAAGAAAGGGAAGGTAAGTTCAAACCTTTCATCAAAAGTTGTTTCAAAGAAAAATGATTTCAATAAAAACTAGAAACCAACAAAAAGACTACATTCTTTGCTATGAATGCAGGAAACTAGGACACATGAGAGGAGAGTGTCCTGATCTGAAGAAGAAATTGAAAAATCAAATGTTCAAGAAGACAAAGGCAATGCTGGCCACATGGTCTGCTCAAGATGAAGAAGAATAGGAAGAAAATGAATCTAATGAGGAAGAAGTGACATGTCTCATGCTAGACATGAAGCAAATACTGAGGTAAGTCCTTCTTTTGAAGACTTTACACTGATGATTGGGAGGAAGCATATTCTGTTTTGTTTGAAAAGTTATGTGAACTGAAATCTGAAAATGAAACTCTGAAAAGAAGATAAACAACATATTGCATAATCCTCAGAGTCTGAACAAGTAATCATTTGAATGATGAAATTGTGAACATGAAAAAGGAACAAGAGTATTTGAATGAACAAATTGATGTCATCAAAGAAAGATGTCAGTCCACTGAAAAAGAAAAACAAATCTTGTTTATGAAAATGAAAAACTCAAAAAGGAAAGGAATAATTCAAGAGGAACTGAAAGATGTCTAAAAGAACAGAATGACAAAAAGAACCTTGTCAAAATTTGTCAAAGGTAAATAAACCTAGATGCTATTTTAGGAGTTCAGATGAACCCTACCAAGCATGGCCTAGGTTATCAGTTTGAAAATAATGAGAAATTTGGACAAATCTTGATAACCTCATTTGTTCAAGGAAGTACTTCCGATGACATTCTGAAAGAACATCAAGAAAAATCACAAGCAAACTCAAAAACAAAAATTCAAAGTCAGGTCAAAGCTCTAAAACACAATTCAAACATGAAAGAATTCAAGCCAAAATCAACAAGATTAAAATCCAGTGTTAGACCAACTTTAAATCCAAAGGACAATGAAACCTTTCAGTTGGTTCCAAACCCTACATCAAAAAGAATAAAGGTTTCACACCACAAGGATCATGATGTGCACAAACTGTAAAAATCTGGTCATACTGATGAAAATACAGATCAAAAGCAAAGAAGATAAAGAAATCTGGATTCCAAAACATCTTGTTGTTGAGTTGAAACAACTGATGGCACCAAAGCAATTTGGGTACCAAAATTCTCTTTCTAAATTCTTTTTTTTTTGCAGGAATGTCTTACAGCCCCAAGAAAGATAAGTGGTACCTTGATAGTAGCTGTTCAAGACATATGACTGGAGATAAAGAAACATTTTTCACATTGATTGAAAACGATGGTGGACAAGTGATTTTTGGAGGTAAGAACAAATGACAAATCATTGGAACAAGAAAAATTGGTAAGAATCCTTCAAGCTCCATTGAGAATGTCTTGCTTGTTGAAGACTTTATCATAATCTTTTGAGCATCAGTCTACTCTGTAAAAAGGCGTTAAGGTAATTTTTAATTCGGAATCATGTGAAATTGTTGAAAATGATTCTTGTAAAATAAATAAAATTCTTGGTCAAAGAATTAATATATTTACTTGGTTGATTAAATGATCATCATCATGAAAATCTTTCTCTCGTTGCCATCCAGCATGATCTATATCAATTGTGGCATCGAAGGTTAGGTCATGCTAGTGAAAATATTTTGAATAATTGTTAAGATATGCTCTTGTGAATGGTTTACCGAAAATTAAGAAAAAGAAAATGCAATTGTATGTGCTTCTTGTGCCCAGGTAAACAAACTAGGAAATCATTCAAATTTGTTTCACCCTTGATCACTTCCAAACCCTTTGAATTATTGCACATGGACTTATTTGGTCCTACTAGGACACTCAGTCTTAGTGGACATAGATTTGGTTTGTAATAGTGGAAGATTTCTCTAGATTTACTTGGGTGTATTTTCTGTCTCGTAAGAGTAACACTTTAGAAAATTTCAAAGAATTTGTTGATAAATTTGAAAATTTAAAAACAATAAAATCCACTCCATTCTTACTGATCATGGAGGAGAATTTGACAATAATTTTTTTTTGAATTTTTCAGGAATAAAGGAATTGATCACAAGTTTGCTTCTCCAAGGACCCCTGAACAGAATGGAATTGTAGAAAGGAAGAATAGCATTAGTAGAGATGGCAAGAACTTGTTGATTGAAAGTCAGCTTCAAGAAATTTTGGGCAGAAGCTGTCAACACTTCATGTTATGTCCTCAACAGGGTAATGGTAAGACCATCCTTAAGAAAACTTCTTATGAACTCCTGAAAGGTAAGAACCTCACATTGCATATTTTAGAGTCTTTGGATGTAAAGTTTTCATTCATAACAATGACAAACATGATCTAGATAAATTTGAAAGAGAAAGTGATGTTGGCATCTTTCTAGGATATTTTGAAATTCAAGGTCATATAGAGTTTTTAATAATGAATCAAAAATTGTGGAGGAAACTCCTCATGTCATATTTGATGAAAATATTGAAAAATCTACTGACAATGATTTATGCAGGAATCAAGAAGAAGATGTTGACATTCTTATAAAAGAATTAGATCAATCTATGGAGAATGAAGAAGTTGTTGAACCTGAAGCTAAGTCGACACCACAGGACATTGAGTCGACACCAGAGCAGTAAGTATAGCAACAAGAGGTAATTTCAAATACTTTAAAGACCATCCGCTTGAGATGTTTGTTGGGAATGTTCATGACAGAGTCCATACAAGATATCATTTTAGAAATATCATTGAACAAGATCATATGGCTTTTATATCTCAAGTAGAACCCAAAAACATTGAAGAAGCATTATAAGATAATTCTTGGATAGAAGCAATGCATGATGAATTGAATCAATTCAAAAGAAATAATGTTGCAGTCTAGTTCCAAAAATCCTGAAAACTCAATAATTGGAACTAGTTGGGTGTTTAGGAATAATTGAATAAGAAGGAAAAGTTGTGAGAAATAAAGCTAGACTGGTTGCTAAAGGTATAATCAAGAATTGGAGTTGATTTTGAGGAGTCCTTTGCACCAGTGGCTAGATTAGAAGCATGAGAATCTATTGGCATTTGCATGTTCCAAAAATTTCAAATTGTTTCAAATGGATGTGAAAACTGCCTTTTGAAAGATGTCATAAAGGAGAAGTGTTTTGTTGCTCAACCTCCTGGATTTGAAGATCATGATAAACCTAACCATGTGTATAAACTGCATAAAGCTCTTTATGGTTTGAAACAAGCTCCAAGAGCATGGTATGACAGATTGAACATTTTTCTGGTTAGTAAGAACTTTTCAAGAGGTAAAGTGGATCAAACTCTTTTCACAAAATCAGTCCACAATCATATCATTGTAGTTCAAGTATATGTAGATGATATCATCTTTGGTTCCACCAATCCTTCACTGTGTGAAGAATTTTCCAATCACATGCACAGTGAATTTGAAATGAGTTCTTATGGGAAATTACAATTCTTTCTTGGTTTGCAAGTCAACAACTTGAGGACGGATTCTTTATAAATCAATCCAAATATGTTAAAGAATTGCTCAAAAGATTTCACTTTGAACAAGCTAAACCAGCATCAACTCCTATGAGTACAAGCATCAAATTAGACAAAGATGAAAAAAGTAAATGGTTGATGCAAAGTAATACAGAGGTATGATTGGATCTCTTTTGTATCTTACTGCAAGTAGGCCAGATATTCAATTTAGTGTATGCCTTTGTGATAGATTTCAGTCTAGTCCAAAGGAAAGTCACTTGCTTGCAGTTAAGAGGATTTTTAGATACCTCTGTGGAACTTGTGATTTGGGTTTATGGTATCCAGTTGGATGTCATGCTAATTTGATTTCATACTCTGATGCTGATTATGCTGGATGTAAGCTTGATAGGAAGAGTACTAGGGATATTGTCAATTCTTAGGAAATTGCATGATAACATGGGCATGCAAAAAACAACACTTAGTTGCACTTTCTACTCATAAGCAAAATATGTTGCTGCAGGGAGTTGTGCAACTCAAGTGTTGTGGATTAAAAGTCAATTGCTAGACTATCACATTGATATTGGATGTTCATCTATCATGTGTGACAATATTAGTGCAATCGATCTTTCCAAAAACCCAATTAACACTCTAGAACAAAACACATTGAGATTAGGCATCATTTTCTAAGGGATGAAGTTGCAAACAAGAACATTGAACTATAATTCATCCCCCTGAAAAGAAAATTGCAGATATTTTCACAAAACCATTGGTTGAAGATAGATTCACATCTTTAAGAAGAGAACTTGGAATATGCAACATGGAATAAAAAAAATTTTGAAAAATAATTGATTTCTTATGCAAAGATTATTTAGTATATTAAATGGTGATTTGTGGAAGGACAAGTTATGCTTGTCTGAAAACTTTCATTATGTGTTGAGGAAAATCCTCCGCCAAGTAACAATAATCTATCTTGTATAAGAATCATTAATTTCAAAATTAAAACAAAAATGTTGTTGATGTGCTTGAAACATGATTGATTTGTATGTTTGTTTGATGAAAGTGAATGCTGAAATTCAGTATGAATGTTTGAATGTTGCATGCCTTATTGATGCACATGTTGAGGGGGAGCATTTCTCTTGAGAAGCAAAGGTAAGTGGAGAATTGAGTCAAGTAAATCAGGATTGTACATAAAGCCTTTAAGAACAAACTGCTGAAGTTGGTCAGGAAAATAATGAGGTGATGTGAGTTTCTGTGAAAATTCTGAGCTGTGAATAAATCTCTCACTAAATTCTATCAAACACATGTTCATCCTTGTAGTCCTCAATTCCTCGATTCATTTGATCATCCTAACAATTCATTTATTGAAGAAGGATCTTCTTTGTTTTTGATAAAAAATAGATGAGATCAATAATTCAGGGGATTAAAGACTTCATTGCTATTTGTCTCTCATTAAACCAAATGATTCAATGTGTTGATTAATATCTAATGCATGAAATGCTCATTAACTCGTCTGAAGAAAACAATGTTTGACCTGTTAATTGTTATGATGTATTCCTTAGTCAACACTCTTTTATATTTTGAACATCTAAAGTAATCTGATTTCTTTATTGGAATTAGGTTCAATTGTGTATTGACTTTACACATTACTTTTAAATATGATAAAGGGTAAAGTTGTGTCTAATTTCTTATGTGCATTTACAAAAAATTCTTCTGACAGAGCAATGGCATTTACACTGAGAAACTGCACACCTTAACAAAAGTGGAAGAGCCATGTATGTCATGAGGTGTTTTGTTATCTCTGTTCTAAGGGGTTAAATAATAAAAATGCTAAAAACCAATGTTAACTGAGTAACAGGAAATATTGTTGTCTGATAAACGTATATTTCCATGTAAAAAGGTTTTCATTCACCCTTGAAGCAGGATAATTAGTAAATCTTTAGTAACCAGGGATTCTGGTGTGTAAAAAATGTATTCTTGAGTGGAAATGATTTACTATATTTGAATGCTCATTGCTTCAATGTTAAAGAAAAGTCAATCAATCAAAATGAACAACTTAAACCTAAAATCAGATCTTTCAAAGTGTTTAACTTCAATGCAAATTATCTTAATCCTGAAGAAATGACATTACCATTGCTTAGTAAAAGTGTAAAAGGTTGCAATTGACTGAATAAATATCTTATTTCAATTAAAATTGTCTTCCTAGTGCTTCAGAATTTTAATAATCAAATATATCAGATATTCTTCAACCCTGTGAGCCTATGTTAGATTTATGATGAAAATTGGGAATGAATTCTTTAACATATTAAAATCCCTGAATAATTGATTCAGATATTACTTGTCATATCAAAGATTTCCTTCTCATACTTCCCAAAATTCAACAATTCTTGTCAAGTCAGGTCGATGCACTCTCTTACCGTGTCGACACCAGAGTCTGTCAGGTCGACACACTCCATCTCTTGTGTCGACAAACTGGGTTTGACCGCTGGACCTTGTTAGGGTTAAATGAACTGACGGTTCATCTAATTCCCTTCTTGTGGTGTCGAAACCCTTTTTCTATACCCTATGTCCCATGTCGACCCTACCACTTGCTCTTTCCACCCCATTGAAATCCTCCCTCCTTCCAACTCCCAAGGAACCGATCCCCTGTGTTCCCGTCTCTTCTTCTCCAACCATCCACCCTTCTTCTCTTCTCATCCTTCCCTCCATCATGGCTCCCAAGCAGACTCCCAAGAGAGGGGCAAAGACCAGGGTGGCTGCAAAGGGCATAGTCATTAAGAGCCTCAACCTTAGAGAAGAAGCAAGTTTTGGCATGATCCATCAAAAATAAAGGGTGAGGTTACTCTTTCAGGAACTCCATCTAAGTGGGGAAGGCCGTCTCGTCTGAGTAAAGGAAAGTCTCACATGCCCTCTCGATACCCTAAGAGGAAGCTTCTCCCAGATTCAAGTGATTCTGATGAAGAAGACTCATCCTCAAAGTCTTCTGATTCATCTGGGACGAAAGTAGTCACCCCATCTCAGACTGCAACCGAGGGGAGATCTATTCTCAAGCCTAGGGCTGTAGAATTATCTGATGAAGCTTTTGCAAGTGCATTTCCATAATTTATACTCTTCTTTAAATTTCAAGGATGGTTGAAGTTTATCTCAGAATTCAGAACCTTTTATCCTCGTTTAGTCCAAGAGTTCTATTTGAACATGGTGGATGATCCAGAGGGTTTCAGGTATGAGGTCAAGGGTGTCTCTATTCTTCTCACTCCTGAATTAGCTTCTAAACTATTTCACTTTCCAAATGATGGTGAGGATTGGAGTGAATTTGAGTTCAATCTTCATGAAGCCTACACTCTCTTACTGGTCTTTCACATGATTCAAAGGATTCTAGATAAACACATGTCACAAGGTTCAACACCAACACCTTCCCTCCACTTCTTCATTTGGTACATCACATCCTTACCACCATTATCACACCACAGGGTGGTGGTAGGAATAGACTGACTGATATTCAAAGATTTGTGATGTATACCATGAAGAAAATGTGAAAGTCAATCTGAACTTGATAATGACTCAAATCATGTCTGAAACAATAAGGAAAGATCTTCACAGATCCATGCCCTATGCTGCACATCTCACAGCTGTATTCAAACATTTTGGAGTTTCTCTGGTGAATGAAAAGATTCAGAAAATCTCTCAAAATAATATATACTGTTTGCATCACCTACAAAGTTCATGAGATTCAGAGTTGAGGGAGACCAAGTGCTAAGAGGGCCAGTTGTAGATCCAGAGCCACCAATTGAACATGAACAAGAAGAATTTCTCCAGAAGTTGCTGCACCTCGAATGGATCCAGTGGACCAGCCACATGTTGAGGTTGAGATTCCATTTGAGCCATCAACTGCGCCTACACCTCATGCATCTCCACCTCCTTCACATATGCTTGTCCCTTCAACATTTTTCACCAACATCATAGCTCAACTCCACTTCTTCTGGTGGATCTTCTATTCCCCTGAACTCTATAAGTTTCTCCAAGTTTAGTTTGATAACCTCAATTCATCAATGCGAGAAATGTCTGATAGATTTGAGCTTCGAATTCAAAGGTTGGAAAACTAAGTTAATGCACAGTTTGTAGGGCAACAAGAAGTAGCTGAGCATGCCACTAGAGATTCAACAGGTTAATTGGCGCATTGGTTGATGCTTGTACCCAACTTAAAGAACTTCAGCTCAACCTCAAGGAGTTCTAGACTCAATTTTGGCCAACACATCAACAGGGACTTTTCTCTAGTCAAGAGACTATAATTCAAGTATCTAAAGTCGTTTGTCTTTTGCTCATTTGGTTGAAGATATGGAAAGAATGAGGACTCTTATTGCCCACATTGATCAGGAAATGGCAAATCTCAGGTCTGATATCAATAATTTCGGGCAACATGGCACAGTTCCCAGTACATCTTCTGCCTCTCAACATGAAACTCATAGTCTTGCTGTCTTCCAAGAGAATATGTATGAGAATCATCAAAGGATGGAAGATCTTTTGCACACAAGACTTTCAACTATGCAAACTCAGATGAGGACAAATCTAAGTGCTCTAGAAGCAAGTATGAAGACCATAGAGAACATCTTACTCCCACTTCCTCCTCCACCTCCTTTTGCATGATTCTTTTTTGTTTTGATGATGTCAAAGGGGGAGAAAGATTTACATTTTGATGTGTTCATCTAAACTTTTTGGCTAATAACATTTTGATGTGGTTGCTAAGCTCTTTGTGCTAAACTTTTTGGTTGATGGATGTTTTAATTGTTTGATGCTTGTATGTCTGATTTTTTCTTTTAAAATGACAAATGAATGACATGTTCATTGTAAAGGGATGAAAACTTTTGGATGTCATTGATGAAATTGTGGATGTCATTGTTATGCTTATTATATGCCATGAAATTGTGAATGGATTCTTTTAAATCACATTTGTGAGAAAATCAAGTTAAATTGATGAATCATAGTTGCCATCATCAAAAATGGGGAGATTGTTAGATCTCTTATTTTGATGATGCCTAAATATGATTCATTAATATATGAAATCATATTTATCATGCTTGAATTTATATTTCACAATGTTTCTTTCATGTGTAGCTCAAAGAAATGGACAAACATGGTCAGTGGTGTTGACACAGCCCACCTGTGTGTCGACACTAGTTCACTGTCCCAAGACCATGATTTCAGCAAGTGCCCAGTGGTGTCGACACAAGCCCACTATGTGTCGACACTAGTACACTGTTCTAGAAGACCGATTTGAGGATGATGCTTGGTGTGTCGACACACCTATGTGGTGTGTCGACACACTTTGGACTTTTTGCTAAATCTAAAAGGCAAGACATTGGACACTTTTGGTAAAGGCCTTTTTGGCAGGAACTTCTATGCCCCCAGATCCCAAGATATTTTGTGGACCCCTGGGACTATAAAATCCCCTTATCCACTTGGCTTTAAGAGATAACAACATCGAAGCATTCATCTACTCTCCAAGCTTCCAGAGTTCTCCAGCCGATTCCAGAAGAAGACATCACCCTAGCGATGTGCTTTCAGATCTGAAGGAATTGAAGCATCATGCACCTTGGATGATCCATATAGAGAAAGGATTCAAGTCTTCAGATTCTTCTTCCTGAAGCTAGAGCAGAAGAGCTGGTCCCCTTCGTTGAAGCAGAAACAGGGACCTTCGAACAGATACTTCCAACTTTGGTTTTCACTGTTCTGTCTGGTTCCTCTGTCAAACCCATTCTAGAGTGTGTGCTTTGTGAAATTGGTGGAGTCCTTGTGCCCAATTTCATGTGTGTGGTTGAATCTGAGATTTCTAATTCTCAGAGTGTGTGTGGTGTTGGGACTTTTCTGAACTGGCAAGATAAGCGACACTTGTGTGTGTGTGTGGATGGTGGATGTAGGATACACTGTTGTGTAATCCGAACCACCCTGCATCTCTTTGTCATGTGGTTTGCTTGTCTCTTTCTTAGATACTTGATAGGCTCGCTAGAATTTCATCATCCAACTTGTCTAATTCGCTCAGAATTGTCATTAATATTTAGATTTCACTCTCAATCCAGTCTATCTAAGATCCTGATCAAGTGTTTTTCAAAATATAGTGAAATATATTCAACCCCCCTTCTATATTTCTCCATTGCAGTTTTTCTGCAACATTTCAGGGCGCCGCGTTCATAGACTCTTTAAAGCCAAGTTCATCCCTGAGCATATTCAGGACAAGATGGAACAAGAGTTTCTTTCTCTTACATAGGGTTCTATGACCGTCCTGGAGTACGATGCTAGGTTTGCTGAGCTTTCCAAGTACGCTCCCCATATCTTTGCAGACAAGCATATGAAGGCCACAGTAACACCAACGAATAACACAAAGGCCACACTGCCAACTACTTACAAAGGGTAACAGGAGTGACTACAAGGGGTCAATTTGTAACGTAGCGCATTTTTCGGATCTTCATGGATCCTTGCTTAGTGGGTTTGGTGGCCAGTGTGCAGCCTTAGTCTGTGTTCCAGGTGTTCTCACCGGTTGTGAGGCTTTGTAGGCCGACAGATTGGGCCCAAAGCACTCACAGGTTTTCTGCCTATTAACACGATATGGGTGTGCATCACGTTCTGAACGCGACGGCCCTGGTGGTCGCGTTCTGCTTACCAACCGAGAGGTGGTCTTCGTCTGCATGTGCACCGCATGTCGCGCACTGGGCGGCATGCTGACATTGGCCTTGCGAAGGCGACGCCCTACACCGTCGCGTTCAGGTCGCGACGGAGAGGTTTGTCGCATTCTTAACTGCAAATAGTTCTTAACCCTGGTCGGCTAGACAGAGCTGGGCAAGCCCTATTTGGCCAGGGGGAGGAGCTGCTGCGGGGAATCTCGGCCGATTTGGCGTGTTGGGGTCATTTTGGCATGGTCTCATCGTGAGGATGTTGCACGGAGCAGGGGAGACACCGGGTTGTGATCAATCTTCATGCTCTTCACAAAGGTAGGGTGATTCTACCCATTTTCATGTTGTAAATCACATGTGACACATGTTTGGTTTGTTAATCACTTAAAGAATAGTAGATATCATGCTAGGGCATTGAGTAAAGTATGAAAAATGGGAATTAAACGTGGTTTGTATGGTTTGTGGGGGTGATTCGGAGATGGGAACCCGGATTAGGGTTCCAGCCTGTAAAGGCGACAGAGCCCTCTATCGCATTCAAACGCGACAGGCAGACCCGTCGCATTAGGCTTTTGGATCGCGACATGTCGGGGTGTCACGATCAGAAGGCGACAGTTGCCTATGTCCCGATCATAGCCAAGAGAAGTTTTTTCTTGGTTGTGCTGTTTACTGGTACGTTATCCGATTATCATTAAAGTGTTGTGCATGCCATGGATATGTGGTGCCAATGCACTTGTAGCGCTCGTGGAGCGTGTTGTTTGCATGTTGTTACATGGTAAGTGTGTTGCTCACAAAGTGAGCATGTGTTTGCGTGATGGCGTGTTGTGCACATAGTTAGTGTGTTGTACACATGGTATTACGTGGTTGAGTGTCGTGCTTGTGGATTGTGTGGCATGGCAACTATTTTGACTTTGTTTATGTAATATAACTATTGTAGTTAGTTTGTGGTGGCTGGGCAGTGAGGTTCTAGTGTGAACCTAGCCTCGGCCCTTTAGTGTCTTTTGCATGGTTATTAAGTGGTTATTATAGTGATTAATATGGCAATGGAGGTCACAGGGTGACCAATGACAGGCAAGATTATTGTATGTTATTGTGATTTAAATATGTGTTGGTGTCGGTTAGCTTGGAGGTCACATGGTGACCAGTGACGAGCCAATATATTTAATATATCGTGATATAAGTTTCACCGAGGTGTTAACTGATGACGTGGTTTGGGTGCTAGCCGAGTGTGGTGGTCCGGTGCCTATTCCGGAATGCCTATCTAGTCGGGTACCCCAGGTCTTGTGTGAGCCAGGCACGTTAGTGCTTGGGATTTGTCCAGGTACTGTGTGTACCGTTGAGGTTGTGTCGTCTGTCCTGAACACCCTCACCCTGTGTTTGAGTTGTACATCTGGCTGAGGGAAAGACGACAGTGGGACAACGACTTGTGAGAGGTTGTGTTTGGTCACTTGTAGCACGCTCGTGGTTGGGGTACGGACTCTAGGAGACGTACTAGGTCCCAGCTAGTCCTGTGATTCCAGTGTCTCACTTTAGGGAGCTAGGGCCAGAGTCCCTAAAGGTGCCAGGCATGGACCTGCAGCTGTGTGGTCTGCAGGTGTGGTTGTGGTCTCCACTGTTCTTTGGCCTTATTGTGTGGTTGTGGAGCGGCAGTTGGACCTTTCATCCGTGACTGTGAGACTGAGAGGTGGTTCTTGTGTTGTGTTGTCCGGGTTGGATACTGGCATCATGAACTAGTAGTCCGTTCTCGTGTGGTGGCATCGTTCCTTTCCGACTCATTCTTTGCCACTAGTGCTGCCTTGTGTGGTGACGGTTGGTTGAGGTTTTACCCGTTGTGGTGTGCCCTGGTGGTGGCACGATACTGGTTGTGGATCCGTGGTGTTACCTCGTGGGTAGTAGGTACCTATACCCTTGTGGGTAGTTTTGTGCTATGGTACTTTGGTTCTGTTCCTTCAGGTGTTGAGGTGGACTGGTGTTCTGTGGAGGTCTATGGAGTGACCTTCATGTGTTGTGTGTTTACTCGTCTTTGGGTAAGTTTTCGATTATGTTTTGGTGTGAGGTGTTGGTGTGAGGTGGATTGGCTAGCTGATGCCAGTCCTGTAACCTACGTGGGTAGTTACCTATGAAGCTTGTAGCTTCAGCGACCAGTTATTGTAATGATTTGCCTGTGAGGCTTGTGGCCTAGGCATTATAGTTGTTTAGCGGACTAGTGATGCTGTGCTAGTCCTATTGTCCCTCTTCCTTTCTGGGATTGGTAATAGCTGATGTAATTGTGTTTAGTTGTTATTAATTATACATTGATGTGAGCATGATATGGTTTGACTATCACTGTTGCCAGTGAGACCCTCTCAGGTTGAGGTTGTTTTGGTGTTGTGTGTTGTTTTGGGGAGTCCCTACTGAGCCTGTGACTTGTTGAGGCTTACTCCTCTACAGTTCTTTTTAGGGCTTCCCGTTTGTGTGGCTTGAGGAGGTGTTGTGGCAGACTTGTACCACCAGTACTAGAGTTAGTCGTGTTGTGTGAGCTTGTGCTCCTCGGGGTATGCCCTAGGTAGTTGTACTCTTTAATTGGACATGTAATAATGTATTGGGACAGTTGTTAATTGTTTATACATATATGAGCACATGTGCTTTCTTGTGTCTTATACTGTTGTGGTTGTCTTTTATATACTTACTAGACACGTGTACGAGCTATCCCTTGCAAGACTTCGGTCTGTTCGCGGGAGGCAAATTTGGATATGGAGCCTTATTGTGCATAAATATCCAGGGCTGTCAGACAATCCACCACACAAACCCATGGTAATAACCATTCCGAAGAACTACCCAGTGGAGGGTACAAACAAGACAAGTGGAAGGTCACACAACTCGGCCTTCACTATGCCAAATTTGATTTTTAGCAGCACTTTTACTAGCAGCCAATTTATATTTGTTGTTAATTAATAGCATTTTTTATAAAATAGCTTCTAATAAAATAACTTGATAGTTACAGTGACTATTACATTTAGTAGAAATAGTAATTAGCTGTTAATAAACAGCTTTTTTAAATAATGGCTACCAACTATTCTAATCGGATGACCATTATCTTTTACCAGCATATTTATTTTCTATATTTTCATTTGGAGGTATAGTTGTTTTGGGGGGGGGGGGGGGGGGGAGTTAACTTTTGTGGGAAACCTACTCCCACAGGATTTAGAAGGAAATAACCTCATCTCCCTGTACGTGACGAATACCCCGTCTGTCATCGCTCACCAAGCCTCGTGACCCATCGAAGCCTCCTCGCGTATGCCCAGCCATCGTAACCCATCAAGGCCACGGGTGATCACTACCTAGCCGCCGCTCCTTCCTCTCGCAGATGACTGTCGGCCTTACGCTTCGCAGGTCTTCACAGGAGCCGTCGGCGTCCTTCGTGATCGCCTTCTGATGTGAAGATCCCATGCATCGACGTGGCCCCCTTGCACGCACAAGCAACTGCTGGC
This sequence comes from Colocasia esculenta, assembly GCA_014218235.1. Classification (NCBI taxonomy): domain Eukaryota; kingdom Viridiplantae; phylum Streptophyta; class Magnoliopsida; order Alismatales; family Araceae; genus Colocasia; species Colocasia esculenta. The sequence continues at coordinate 11,680 of JACBKR010001555.1, read as the reverse complement.
ATCTACCTTGCCCTTCGGTGTCCTTGTTGATTGCGAGCGGAAGGTCCATCTCGATGTAAGGTCGGTTCTTCTACGTGCATGCTGGAGACACGCCTGTCACCCCTTGAGTGCATGCTATAGAGTTGCATCGCAACTTGTGCACAGGCCACAACAAGTCCATCATTCAACCCCCTCGCTGACAGGCCCGCACACTTGATGTTGTGGTGATCCTCGCTGCAGCAACCCTTTGCATTAGCGTTGTCTTGTAGTTTCTCGATTGTCGACTGAAGCTTGTCACCGCGCACATTTTCCATGCTACTTGCACATATCTGGCATCTGCAGCACCGTCGCTTGTCCCCGTCCCCATTGGTGAATCACCTGCAACATGAGACCTCCTACTAGTGGCGGCTCTAAGTATGGAGATAATATATCAAGTTTCAACAACAAATGTAGGGATCGAACTTTTGTCCAAAGTAAACATGTGGGAAGAGGAGGTTACAATCGGTCGACAACATCTACCCGAGTCCAACCAATGCCATTAATTCCGACTCCATCAGTATTTTACTATAATTCAAATAATTATTGTTTTTATTTATCAATAGATGGATAAATGTCATGTTTAATTTCATGTAGGTGTAATTAAGTTGGACATGAATCCTTCTTTATTCTTTTCTAAAATAAAAAAGTTAACACAATGGAGGTTGGAATTTCAAATTATTAGCACAAGAATGGTTCTAGAACATTTTTGACTCTCTAGTACAATGAAAATAGGAATAATAATTATATGTAACACATGCATCTTTAGAATCAACATAACATATATCAATGTCGTAAGACATATATATAGTTTGGCATTATTGTGTTTTTGGCCTTTAGGAATAACGTAGAAAGACGAAAATTATGTTCAGGTAGAAAGTCATCTTTCAAGAAAAGCAAGGACATCTATTCATGCACCAAGCTTATATGCTCTCTGTTTTTCTAGGATTAGAACATGTTGCAAATAATATTTTAATCTTATTAAATTCAAGATAGATGTTTCCTTACCTTTCTACCAGTACACTTTTATATTGTTAACTATTATATCTAATGAACATGAGTTTGAAGTGTTCTCCAACCTAGTGATATTTATGTTTATATTGGACTATAGGAATTATTACTGAGAGTAAATTTGAGATATGCTGTGGGTGGGGAAACTGCCGGTTGGGCTGATTCTGAACGGGGGGAGATAGGGGTCGCTTCCCTTTGGCAGTGGCCAAAAACCCACAGACTTGGTCCAAAGTGAGATGCGGGAGAAGCTGACTGAATTGAGAATGGGGGTCATCTCCCCTTGAAGGAGAAGGGGGGCAAGATTGACTCTCAATGACGAGAGGGGGTTGGATATGTTCCGGGAGTATGGTCGTAGAAGGTTGGGCCACATCCTCGAGGAGCCCGATGGGCAGGACATCGTCGGCAAGGACCCGAAACTGGTCCATGTCGAACAGAGGATTATGATAAAATACAAAGATTGGAGGGATTGACTCAATCTTCCTAGACAATGACGCATGCACCTCCCTTACAATTAGGGGGTGATACTAAGACACAGACAACACCTAGACTCTAGCACAACAAGAAGGACTGAGAGGAGAAGGAATGAACCAAAGCACTCAAGTTGTCATGATTAACGTCCGGATTTCAAAATTTGCACTTGACTTTTAAATTATTTGATTAATGGGATATCACTCAACCATGTGGGACCTTGATAGGTGTGGACTCGAGTCCTCCGGTGTAGCTAGTGATGGCACATGCTCACATATGAGGGGTGGTTCGAACTATGGGTACGACGGGTACAACCGGCCCGGTGAACTGCAACGTGCGTACGATCACGAGGACTTACAGAGGTCCTCGGAAGGCGGCCCGAGTCAACCTACGAGTGCTCGCAGGTGAGAGGGCTCGCTCAACCAAGGGGGAGAACCTAAACAACGGGATTGATAGTGTATGCATGGGCTTAAGTGCCCAAGATGTATGCAAAGGTGAACAATGACCAAGCAGGGTGACCAACAGGGTCTCGGGCAGTGTCGTGGCGGCAGGATACACCGCGACCTTATCGCGACAGAGCAGTCTGCCGCGATATGAACAGAGCCCTGAAAACAACAGTCATTCACAAATACAAAGCATACAGACTAACCTAGTATATGATATGGTCATGAAGCACCCAGAAACCGACACATGGATCAAAGCAATAACAAACAAAGCGTACCTGTAGACGCGACACTCATCCACGACGTGACCTTGTAGCGTCCTCAAGACCCACCGTGACAGAACCCGAAAACTTACAACGTAAGGATAAGGAAAACCCAAACCCTAGCAGGATTCTAACACTCAAAAATACGGAAACACATGGCAAAGAGGCATGGAACAGACATACATGAAATCATGGAAGCAGAACAAGGTAGATAAAAGAGGAAATGCACTGACCAGTTATCGCGTCCTCTTCGGACAGCGCGATCATATCGCGTCCCCGTGATACGCCGTGACACTAATAGAGAATCAAAAATGCAGGAAAACAAAACATCAAAAGAAACTAACAGGGCTTTGAGAAGATGATTAAACAAAGGAACAAGGAAAGCAAGCAAACGCAATCCATGAGGGTAGCACTGAATGTCTCACCGTGATCACCAAAAGGTGTAATCACAGGGATTGTGCCCCCCCCCCCCCCAATACACAAGCATGTATTAATTCTAATAGCATGGAAAAGAGGAGTGTGATCGCCACCTAGATAGTTGCCTAATGAAAGAAATGATGTGGGCTAACTACGCTAGGAAAAGAAGAGAGAACAGAAGTTGACCTGGTGTCGTGGCATGGTTACCTGTCGCGACGACACTGATAACGCGTCGCCCTTGGATGACGCGTCTCCTTGTCGCGTCGCCCTCCACCATCGCGTTCTCTTCTGTGCGGGAGATGATGGATGGGACCTTCTTCCCGTCCTCCAGCGGCTAGTGGACAAGAGCTCCTCGTGGAATATTGCTTGGGTGCCTGCCAAACAAGGAGAAAATAATAGAAACCCTATTAGAACAAGTTAAGTGTTGTATCCATTCAAAAATGAAAAGAAAAGAGGGAGCATGGTGGGAACGAACCTGGGGGTGGTTTTTAAACCCCTTGGGTATGTGGAAAACGTGGGAATGGGAAGGGATGCAACCTATCTAGAAATGAAGTAAAATGCATGAATAAAAGAGAGGAAAAGGGAGGGAGGAAAGAAAGATCCCCATTGGGGCGACTCCCTGGCATGTGATGGTGTCCAAGTCTCGTGCAGACGCTCCTGGAAGAAGTGGGGGTCATCCTCCTCACGTTCCATGCTCTATGGATGTGAAATGAGCAAGCTTTTGAGGTGGGAATGTGAGGAAAAGAGAGGAAATGGGAGTGCTGCGAGGCTAAGTCCAGATCAGAGGAAATTTCGGCAGCCCTTGGGGTAAAAATGGGGCTCTCCTGTTCATGATGAGAGGGCATTGCTTTTATATACTTTTGAGAGATATTATCCCCTTAAAATGATTAGTAATTCAAATCAGAGATAAATCCCATTAAAATTCATGTGGGAGAGTCTAAGGGAGCTCTAAGAGAGTCCCCAAGCCTCAAACCTCGCCCCAAGGGGCTGAGATATTGCTTGGAGATAGGGATAAAGCCATAGGAGGGAAAATAGGAGGTAGTTGCGGAGGCCTACATGCGCGGCTGCAGTCGCGGCGTATCGTAGGGTCACGACTTGTTAACGCGACGGACTTAGGCATCGCGACAGTATGCCTACGTGTATGAATATGCATAGGCTGTCGCGGCGGCCTCTGGCGACGCGATCTGGTAACGCGGCGCTACGATACGATGCGTCAATAAAATCAATTATCTGTGAATTATCAGCCAATCACATGAAAGAATAAGAGTTATTTAGGCCTAAGGACTCTCTCCAAGTGACAATGGCGGGATTTCATGGAAATTTGAGTTGTTAATGGGCTCAAAACAAGGCTAATGATGGGCTTAAGGTGAGTGACTAACTAGGGACTCACTGGGATAGCAAGAAATATAGTTCAACTTATAAGTCAGATTCGGGTGTCTACACACACCAGCGAACCTTCTTCTCCAAGCCTCTCTATAGTCTAATCTGACATAGCCATCTGAGGGTTTCTCCCGGTTCTTCAACTGGGCCCCCTGATCCTCTTCTGATTTTGCAGGCCTTCGTCTGCACCAACGACAGTCTTCCCTCTCTTCTCTTAATGGAGACCCGTTTGGCCCGGCTCAAACAGAAAAACCCTACCACAGGGGTGAATGCAATTCACATATAAAGACCACAGTTCTTAAACAAACGGAAAAGCAATGAAACCGTGCATGCTAATGTATAAGAAAAGCCCTGAGATAGCTTCCTATTCTAGCATATATCTATGGGCATCAATGCAGGTCGCTCCACTTTTCAGTTCAAACTTGATGTTTAACGGGATGGTTCAGGCGAGTTCCTGTTCCCTGCTGTCCGTGTTAAATTTGAACTTAGCTGACATTCTAAAGAAGTGGCAATTACATTAGAGTATTGAAAACACACCGCTAACAGTTTGGGCAAGGTTTTTGATCTCATTATGTAATGATATGACTTGAAGACCATTTCTCCACGCTTGTAGCTACTGCGGTTCTGTAGGTTTTTTCTTGGTCACACTATATAGTTGATATGTGAAAATATAACATAATGCGAAAAATTCTTTTAACATATTTTCTTCTACTTTGTGAAGCATGGAATTAACAATATGATCTTGATCATGACCACCAATCCTCAAAAGTCATACGGCAGTCCCCACTGGGCTCCTTCCCACACCCCAGCGAAGCCTCTCTGCAGCTCCTCTCCCCACCCCTCGTGGATCAGCTGTATCACCCCAGATCCCCTGGGCTGTCCTCTTCCTCCGGCGTGACCTGCAGCTTGGCAGCCACATACCTGGTCGCACCTTACCTAATTGAATGCACCACCGGCACCACACCTCCGAGGGCCCACACACACACACACACACAGATCCTGTTGGAGCTCGCCGGAGGAGGAGGAGGTTGGCGCGAAGGGGACTGGATCCCTCGCCGAAGGAGGAGGAGGAGGCCGACGCGAAGGGGACTGGATCCCTCGCCGGAGGAGGAGGCGACTGGCGCGGGGGCGACTGGAACACGAGCGGAGACCGCCGCCAATGCGGGTGGGGAGCTCGTCGCAGGAACTCGCGAGTTAGGACACGGTGGAGATCGCTGCGTGCAGTGGGAGAAGCCAGGTTTGGGGGTGCGGTGGGGGTAAAAAATGAAATATATGTCAGCGGTTGGTTCAGCCGCTGACATTACTTTAAATTAAATAATGATATAATTATTGATTTTTATTTATTATATTTTTTATTAATATTAAATAACATTATTTAAGAATATTATATTATATTAAATATTATTTTTAAATAATTAATATAAAAATATCAATTAGAAATAATATATTAATAAAAATATTAAAATATAAATTATAATTATAAAATTTTGTCAACGGATGAACAAAAGCCATTGACATATGATAAGAATATATCAATGGATGAACAAACCCGTTGACGTAAGCCTCTTTTGTCAACGAATTTGTCAACAGATGATTGTGCCGTTGATGAAATTTTTATTTGTCAACAGCTGTATTAAGTTGTTGACAAATAACTAACTTATGTTAATGGATATTCTAGCTCTTGACATAAATTTTTTTTATCAGTGACTTTTGTAAGTCGTTGATATATGGGCGTTGACAAATGAACTCTTAGTTGTAATGGATGCTAGTCAATTATTTTCATAATTTTATTATCATCAAAATAAATAAATAAGGATAAATTGTTCATGGGTTTGCTTATAAGGAAAGGTGGGGTACGTTTGAATTCTCAACGGTGGGATGTTGTAGTGCCATACTTTTGTGATACGTTTTATTTATTACAACAAATGTGTCCTATCATCTCTTCTTAATTTTTACGGGAATTTGATTCTCGGTTCTTTTGGTTAATTATTAGTTCAGGAAGCTTTCATCAGTAATTTTTGGTATTTTTTTCCCTCAAATTTAATTTTGAATTTAATAGTTTAATTGTATCAAGGTGGTTAACGATCTGTATGTGGTAAACCAGAAGTGCCCCCCGTCAGTGCTGGATATTATCATCAGACTATTTCTTTTAACTATCAGTCCTTTTTTTTGACAAATTAGGTCCTTGTAATTTAATTATGAGTCCATGACCTCCTCACCAGACTGCTCATCGGTCTCCCTCACCATCGCTGGCACCGTCACGTTGCCCACATCCTTAGGTTCTTTGCGTTCACCATATGCGCAGACACGAGTGCCTATGGCGCCACCTACTAGACGGTGGTGCCCACCATCCACCGGATCATCCTAAACCGCCACACCATCTATCCAGAGGAGTCCTACCCCGTGCCTCTGCTTCGTACGGAGCTACAGTGTTAGCGTCTTGGTGAAATTGGAGGCGGCGTTTGAGGTCCTAGTGTTGGAGTGTCATATACGTCAAGGGGGCCAACATGACCAAGGGGTACAAGAACAACCCGGAGGCCAACAAGGTGGCTATCCAATTCGATCGGGTGGTTCCATTCCTGCGACCTACGTCGACTTTCAGAGCGAGGGTGAATCAGAGCTGGGGTGGATCGAAGTCGAGGAAAACCCTCGTTATGAGCCGGGGAAAAAGGTTCCACAGTTCCATTGCCATTGCTAATTAGGAGGAGAGACAATGACCTCCACGGTTCCGCCGCCCTCACCCAGCAAGGAAGACAGAATGGATCACTTGGAATGTCTTCTTTCTTGCATTCTCTCTTTTGGCCTCTCCCTTCTAATTGGTTCACATTTGTAGAGATATTTCGGTGTATTAAACCTAGGGTGTTAAAAATTAAAGTAGATCTAAATTTAATAACTTCATAATCAATGCACCTATGTTTAGTCTTTAGACTGGACATTAATTAGGCCCTCTAATTTGCAGCGGAAATATTTATTTTTATCATAAGATCATTTACTGATGATTTTAACACTCAAATTTTATGGGTAGAAAGATAAAGTAAGAGGAGAGTGCAAAGAGCACTTTGCAATATATCTCAGTAGAGGAGTTAAACGATGTGGTCCATGTGGACGTGGTGGTGTGACTCAAGTAGATCTCGTCATGGGGTTTTCCCCGGCCCCTAGCTGGCTGCCATATGGCGTATACATCCAGTTGATTTCAGGTGGTTTTGCAGAAGAACAGGTTAATAGATCAATCACTCCCTCGAGTTAGGGGATTGATTAGGAGTAATATTTGGTGCACATCGTTGGTGTGCACCAAGTGACACATAGGCAAGCGCATCTAATGGGCCGTTGCCGAGTGGATTCAGACAGGGTGGGTGGTATTTTTTTTAGTAAATATCTTGTCTCTCACAGTCTCATGGAGAAAGACAACATTGCCCTTGCTTCCTTTCCCGCCACCGAACTGTCATCTCCCCCTCTCTGCTCCTTCTCCAACACGAACGCCGTGAAGTCTCTGCTCCTTCTCCAATGCAAATGCCGCGAAGTCTCTGCCTTCCTTTCTTCTGTGTGGAGGCAAACGAGGAGTGCGCAGACGGACGAGTCTTTCCTTTCTCACAGAAAACCCTCTCCAGCGTGAAGTGTCTGTCTTCCTTTCTCAGCTGTGCGGAGGCGAATGACGAACGCGCAGATAGGCGAGTCATTCCACGCAGATGGGTGAGTCGGACTTGCATAGTCACTCCGCCTCTCTCCCACTCGATGGATAGCATTATTGTTTTTAAATCTCTTAGTAACTCCACCTCTCTCCCACTGGCAGCAACGCATTTACTCCGCTCCCTCGTTAGTAGGTCTCGCTATTGGGAGACTGCTTTAATTACTACTGTAGAGCTTCTCTCTTCGATTTGAAAAGACAAACACTTTTAACGGCATGAAAGAAGGAAGGTGGATTGATAGCATAGAGTTAAATATATATTTTTTATGCCTTACATGCACAAGAAGTAATTTTTCCTTGTTTCTGCTGCAGTTGAAGTTTTGAAAGCTGTATTTTCATTTTCTTTTTTTTTCCGCTGCTGTTGAAGTCTTTAAAGTTATGTTTTTATTTAGCTCTATGCCTTAAAGCTGTTTTTAAAGAAGAAGTTATAGGTAGGTGCATTGAGAGCTTAAGAGTTACATGGAGAAGAAGTAAATTTTTCCTTATTTCTGCTGCGGTTGAATTTTAAAAGCTGCATTTTCATTTTTTTTATGTGTTTCATCTGTGGTTGAAGTTTTAAAGTTGTGTTTTTTTTTCCTTCCTTATTTCAACTGTTGTTTCAGCTCTTAAAGTTGCATGTTCATTGTTTTTCCTTGTTAGAGAAGGGGTGAATGCACAATATTTATAGGTTGCATTTTTACACTTCTATATGTATATGTCTTTTTCTCATATACACATTCTTAATCATTTTTTACTCTAAAATGTAGGTGACAAAATACTGCCAGAAGGTTTTGAGTGAACACTCCAGGGAAAATCAACTCTTCTAATGCAAGATCCTACAATAGAGCACAACCAAGTGAGGGTATGATTTTGAGTTGGAGGAATGGAAAATCAAGAAGGAAGGCTAAAGCAAAGAATCATAGAGACTCCCCAAAGATAGGTTGCAACGCATTGGTGAAAGTAAAGGTTGACAAAAGTAGTGGGAAACACGTATTCTATGAACCAAGACTAGAGCACAACCATGCTTTGAATCCAGGTGGTGCAAAACATTTTAGATCACATAGAAAAATATGTACTCCACAAAAGAGAGAAATAAAAAACATGAGGCGTTCTTGTGTCACAACTTCGAAGATAGTCTCCACTATGGTTGTAAGAGTAGGAGGCATGCATCAGTTACCATTTTCAAAGAAAGACTGTCAAAATTTTTTGGATAGGGAGATGCAATCTCAAATGAAGAAGGGCGATGCACAGAGAATGATTGAATATTTTCGCCTAATGCAACTTAGAAATCCAATGTTCTTTTATGCGTTGGACTTGAATGATGATGATCAATTAAGCAATATCTTTTTGATTGTGGAAGGTCTCACATGGCATGCACAACTTTTCAGATGTGATAACTTTTGATACTAGTACTTGACTTACTAACACATATGAGATGCCTTTTGCACCATTTGTGGGGTTAATCATCATGGACAATTTATCTTACTTGGTTGTGCACTTCCTTCAAATGAAAGATTGAATCATTTGTATGGGTGTTCAAGGTTTGGCTAGAATCAAATGATAACAAAGCACTGAAAGCAATAATCACCGATCAAGATAAAGCCATGGAAGTTGCTATAGCCGAGATCTTCCCTAATGCAAGACATCGTTGGTGCCTTTGGCACATAATGAAGAAGATCCCTAAAAAAATTGGTCATATTTGTTCTAAGTATCTTGATTTCATTGATGAGTTCCATGAATGCATATATGATTCGATCACAACTCATGAGTTTGAGGAGAGATGGGACCAAATACTCAAAAACTATGAAGAGTGCATTGATAATGAATGGATGAAGAGTCTATATGAAAGTAGGCTGAAATGGGCTCTAGTCTTCTTGAAATATACTTTCTTTGCAGGTAATATTATTTAGTGTCATTCACATGTATTTATGAGAGTGTTTCCATCTAATTCAATAACATATATTTATTTATATGCAGGAATGTCTTCCTCCCAAAGAAGTGAGAGCATCCATCACTTCTTCGATGGATTTGTTCAATCAAAAACTACACTAGGAGAATTCATCGATAAGTACAGTGTTGCACTTGACAGCAGATACGATGTTGAAAATGAAGCAGATGTGAAAATGATGGAAAACTGCTCCCTTTCTATGAACTTCATCCCCATTTGAAAAATAGGCTTTTAGCATATACACGAGGCATTCTTAAGAAGTTCCAAGAAGAATTGATCAAGATTGCTTCCTGTGTTCCAACAATCGTCCATGATGATGACAAGAAGTTGACAATGAGAATAAAGTCTTTTGAAAATATTAAAGTGAAACATTTTGACAAGATCATTGCAGAGGAGTTCAAGGTGTTGGTTGACTGGACTGAGGACTTAGTTGCATGTACCTGCAAGTCTTTCGAATTTAGAGGTTATTTATGTCGGCATGCATTGGTGGCACTTCAGTTTACAGGCATTGCGAGGATACCCAGAGATATATTCTGAAACGATGGTCAATTGAGATGCGATATAGACATGCAAATGATGAATATATAATTCAAAATGGTTTGGTTGATTCAGCTGCATGTCGCTACAGCAATCTATTCATCATCTCATGAAGGTTGCAGAGGTTGGATCTATGTCTGAAGCAATGCATGATATAGTTGTTAAAGAAATCCCAAATCTGCTGAAGAAGTTGATAGATTCATCCCAGTCACAGGCCAGTTCTGAAAATGCCATCCCTTCAGGTATCCATTCTCATGTTGTTAATGATCCACTGCGAGCAAAGACAAAAGGAAGAGGGAGAAAGAAAAGAATTAAAAGCTCTATTGAAAAGATGAAAAGAGCTCTAAATTAAAAAGAAGAGAACCCCGCCTTCCCAGAGGTAGCCATTCACCAATGCCATGTAACATTTAGTAATTTAATGTCGACATGTAACGTTTAGTAATTTTTCACTATTGTATACAACGCCATTTTTAGGTCATATTCCAGCAGAGGATACAATCCAGCCACATGTGTAGCCCATACACCGGTGTTGCATGGGCAACATATGTTGAATTTCTCACACACCATCCAACTAATGCAGTTCATGCCTCAGATGCAGCCAATGCCTTCCCCACAGGTGATGCCTCAGATGCAGTCGATGCCCCCCCACACGTGATGCCTCAGATGCAGCCGATGCCTCCCCTGCAGGCGATGCCTTAGATGCATCGATGTCGCCCCTACAGCCATGGCAGTTGGAGTTCAGTTTCATAGCTTGTATATTTTGTGGATGAGTGGAGGGTATAGAAAGGGTGGAATATGCTTATATTTATGTATGAGAAAAACATGTATTTCTTGTAAATGTAATTCCATGGCAAATTCAATGTTATGAAAAATCAGATGGTAGCACTCAATGTTATGAAAAATCAGATGGCAACTCTGTACAATTCCAGTGTGGCAGTTAGTTAGCCAGTGTGGCAATCAGATGACAACACATTCACCAATAACTACTGCACATTCACAGTTAAATACAACACATTTACCTATAAATAAATTTATTTCACCTATAAATACCATAAACACCAACACTTGCACAGATCTGTAGCCTTTCACTATGGCAGTCATTCTGTTCACCTATATGTAGAACATATTCACCAAAAATACAACACATTCACCAATAAATACCACTCATTGACGTCTAATTACATTCATTTCACCTATAAATAACCATAACACCAACATTTGCACAGATCTGTAGCCTTCCAGTGTGGCAGTCATCTGCTCACCTATGTGTAGACACACAATCACCTACATATAGAACATATCCACCATAATACAAAATTCACCAATAAATACTGACATTTTTAATGTCGCGCTTTTCGGATCCCCGTGATCCAGCTTTAGGGGTTTGGTGGCCAATGTGTGGCACATTAGTACGTGTTTCAGGTGTTTGCGACATTGTAGGCTGGTGGATGCCAGGTATTGGGCCCAAGCAACATCGCAGGTGTCTGCTGTGAACGCGCAAGGGTGTGTTTCGCGTTCTAAATGTGATGCCCTG
>JACBKR010001554.1:0-41409 GCA_014218235.1 Colocasia esculenta | reverse complement strand
TTAACTCATATATGAACTATTAATGAAATCCCATCACTTTTTTTTGCTTAATGGATTTCAATTTATTCACAATCTTTTAAATTATTTATCGTAATTAAAAATTGAGAGTTGCTACAGGCATGCTTGCTGCTAGTGTACTCTTCATGCTCTGATTACCAACTTGTGCCATTTCCTTATATGTCTTGGCAGACCAGGCTCTGATACCAACTATAAACCCAGATCCAAATTACTAGTTACCCACTAGTAACCCGAACCCTGAATCACCACCTACAAGTCAAAGCTCGAAAGGGTTAAAAGTAAGTGTCTGAGGAGATCATATAAGAAAATGTACAAACCACAAGAACTAAAAACAAACCACTATATAATAACATGGTACAAGTCAGAGTAGATCCATCAAAAGGAAAGTACAACAAGTTCGTGTTGAGTCTCCAATTTTGATGATGTCATAAGTAATAAATAACTATGATAAATATTCAAATAATGCCTATAAATATTCTAACAATTTAATATTCTAAGTAGGTACCATAACATGCAATTTTGCTAAATGAGGTCGACACAAAATAGAAAGCAGGTCGTCACAGGTCAAGCCTTCCAGTAAGCGCCGAGTAAAGATGAACACAGGAGGTCGACTCATGTTGACTGTCAGGTCGACACAAGTTAGTCTTCCAGTAAGCGCTTGAACAAAATAACTCAGGAGGTTGACGCAAGTTCAAGATGAGGTCGACACAAGTTAGTCCTTCCAGTAAGCGCTTGAAGAAAATAACTTGGATGTCGACGCAAGTTCAAGATGAGTCGACACAAGTTAGTCCTTCTAGTAAGCGCTTGAGCAAAATAACTTAGGAGGTCGACGCAAGTCCAAGATCAGGTCGACATACGCTTATTGTCTAGTAAGCTATTTGCATAAAGGACTCAAGAGGTCGACGCACATGCTGTATCAGGTCGACACAAGGATCAAGTCTAGTGAGCTATTTGAGGAATCTACTCAGGAGGTCGACACAAGCTCTATCACAGGTCGACACAAGAAATACCCTTAGTCTCTAAACATGAGAAAATGTTCAAGGGTGTTGACACAAGTCATTTCATGTGTCGACACATGCCTCAAGTGTTTTACCAGTGGTAAGAGGATCTTGCTAGTTGTCACTTATGGGCACATGATTCAAGGCCCAGGCGTCTTTACCAAGGTCAATTTGTTGGGGATTCTCTGGCACACCATACAAGATTCCAGAAGACCTTTCTGGCGGTAAAATATTCTCCACAGTTTTAGGACCCAATGGGACCTGATTAGAAATATATAAAAACTACCTGCAAAAAAGAAGAAAAAGCGGGTAGGAGCAAGAGATCTCTGCAGAGCCAGAAGCCTTCCAGAGAAAACTTTAGATAAGATTCTAAGAGAGAGAGATATAGAGAAGGTCTCTCATGGAAGGAGTGGAATTGCATCATGCTAGGAGAATCTTCTTCTATGAATCTACAACACTCCATCAATAGGAAATCCGATCTCTGTTGGATTTGAGGAGATCATCCTGCAATCATCCAGTGGCTCAGAGCAATTCAAATCAAATTAGAAGAATTATGCTAGGATGGAGCATCAATGTTTGATCTAATTCTTCATACAATTCGAACATCTCAAGTTTGATTTTATTTCTTCTTGATTACTTCATCAAGTTAAGTGCTTCTACTTGAAATAGAGTGTTGCTCACACACTTGGAAGTGTGGGCATGTGAGATCTCAGTTCTGTGTGAATTGTGAGATCTAGTTTTGTGTACTCAAGCTGTGGATCAGCGGTTGTGCCAAGCTGTTTGTCAGCAGATGTGTTAAGCTGTGAATCAGCAGTTTGGAGAGTAGTCTTGCTCATTTGAGCAGCTCTAGTGAGCCTCACTTGGTTAAGTGAGAGGTGATGTAGGTCTCCTCACTGGAGCCGAACCACTTTAAATCTTGCTTCAATGGTGTGGTTTGCTTCTGGTTTATGTGTTGCAATTGTTGAGTCCCAGATCTTAAAATCTGCTTCATAACTTTTTTAAATTAGGCCAATATCTATCACACCCCCCCTCTAGATATACATTCCACAACTAATAGTACATACTCAAAAGAGTACCAGTTAGGATCGGATACTTGGTGATGGCAAAGCTAGAAGGGGGGGGGGGTTGAATAGGTTTGCAGTGGAAACTTAAGCAATTTAAAAATTACTTCGGATTAAAGATCTATTTAATTAAAACCCCTCTGATCTTATGCAATGTGTGAAACATTTCATCAACTGTGTAAGCGTCAAGCATGTGATTAACGTGTGTGAACAAATTAATAGTTAGTGTGTAGAACGAAATCCCTATGCATGCATCTAGCGCAATACAGATCAAACCACAAATCAAACCATAGTGCACAAGGGACTTTTAGGTGGTTCGGAGATCACATCCAGTGACTCCTACATCCACCCCTCACACAGTGAGGACACGCTACTCAAGGTTGAGTACAACACACACACTTGAGCATGACAGCTCAACACACACACACACGCTAGATCAAGTCCACAAAAGATTAGATCTCTAGCCTTGATCTGATCAACACACCACACACAAATCAGATCTGTGCATAAGCCATCATAGATCACAAAACACACACTATCCCAAAACCACGTACTGATCTCAAATCAGTACATACACACAGATATATGAAAAGTTAAAGCGTAGGAAGAGTTCAGAGTGATAGAACAGATTGAAAAGTTAACTCTTCGAATCCTCTGTTCTTATGATCTTCAGACTTTAAGTCGTAGATGATCCAATGTTGCTGCTTGAAGCCTTGAGGACAAATCTGCTTCAACTTGTCTTCTTAGAAAGATCTCTTGTTGTTGAGGGTTGAATCTTGAAGCAGAGCTTTGGAAATCTCTTCTGGTTCTCCTAGGTTTGAGATTTGATGTGGAGGTTGCTTTCTGCGAAAAGGAGTCCAAAAGATCTATATATAGGAGTGTCCTAGTCTCCACAACTCTTGGGATTCGTGAGAGAAGAGGATGCCCTAATAGAGATCACATGTTTCTCACATGATGTGACTTAACTTGCGCCTGTCGACAGATGCCCATCGGCTATCGACAGATACTGCAGCACAAAAAAAATGTCTTCCAGAACCAAATTTCTGAACAATGGACTGGGTTGTCGACAGATGCAACCTCGCTGTCGACAGCTGCTGGTTCTTAGTTTTCTAGAAGCTTTCAGATTGAAGTCTTCAGTGGCTGTCGACAGATGTGTCTAGGCCTGCCGACAACTGCTGCTTTCTTGGGTTTTCCAGAACCTATTTGTGGGAAGGACTTCAGTGGCTGTCGACAAGTGCAGTGGTGCTGTCGACATTGCTGTTTGATTTCTTCAATCAGAACCTTTTTTGCTTAAGGTTTCTTCATGTTGTGCACATCCTTCTCCATGTAATTTCCTACAAGAAGAAGTTATATATTAGTTATTATGTAGGCACATGTCTAATATATTTTGTCATAGTGTCATGTCATTTTATCACATTGTTTCAACATCATTGTGTCATTATAAAAACATGCAATCATCATGAATGGAATTCAATCATAACTCAGCATTCTCCCCTTTTTGATGATGACAAAAATACAACAATGTCTCCCCTTTTTGACACAACATTCAAAAGATAGAAAATGCACGAGATCATTAAAGAGACAAATGTGATTTCATTGATAAGATAGTCCTTTAGACACATTACATTGCAAAGATGAAAATTGAACTGACATGACATCCTAACAACCCATTTGCCCATCACAAAGGAAATGCACCCTAGACATTTCTAAGATTGTCATCCCCAGGAGGAGTGGGATGGCGTGTCCATGAACACCAAAAGAAGAAAGGTGATCGAGCTGCCTTTGGATCTGAGCTTGACTGTCCGCAAGTGCATCCATCCTAGTGTTGACATGCTGTGTAAGCTGATCAAATCTATCTTTGACATGCTGGGTGATGGATGTTTGGAGCTGAAGCATTTGATCTACCAAAAATTGTCTCAAGTCTTCAGGGACTGGAGCTTGAGGAGCATGCTGAGTGTCTTGCTCATAGGTACATCTTCATCACCACCCGAGACATTCATGTGTTTCTTTGGGTGGCTCCTCTTCACTATCCTCTCTCTCTGAATCTTGCTCATCTTGCCCTTTGAGAGTCCTGGTGACTCTGCCATCTATCATCTTGTAGCCCATCCTATGAGCAGTGGTTATGTCATAGGCACTTTGTGACTTAAGGGTGACCGGTCTCACCCTCAATGATTGAAATTCCAACAAAGGAGAGGATGGAAGTGATGGGACAAGCATAGGGCATTGACCTTTTGGGATTGGTGAAGCATTGCTTAATGAGGTCAAGCATGAGGTTGGGCAGGTTGATTTGCTGACCTGAAGGAAGTAGTAGAATAGACTTTTATGGACTTTGGTGACAAGTTCTCTACCACCATCCTTGGGAGCGATGAGGGTAGTGAAGATGTGATAGATCATCCTATGGAGTGGTGGAAAAGTGTTGGAATTAAGCTTTACAAAGGCTTTTTCTGGAGTCATAGGGCTGTTTGTTAATGAGGGTGTAATACTCAGAGGCATTGAGATGGGTAAGAAGGATATCAGCCCCCGAGTTGGGTATCTGCAGAGCACGGATGAAGAGATTGGGTGTGATTTGGAAGGGAATCCCTTGACAGTGGTGTAGAGTTCTGATCATCTGTCATCCCCTGATTGTTGAAGAACTCTGAGACGGCCGTTGGGAGTACTGCTTATGGGACTTCAAAAAGGGAATCCAACCCTGTATAGCAAAGAGGTGTTCCATGCCTTTTAAACATATCCTCCAAGGAGGGGAAGTCCACATAGCGGGGCTGCATAATCTTCTGAAGACACTGCGAACCTTATAAATCTTCAGATTTTGGGGGGACGTTGAGCTCGGGGTTGCGGTTGGCCCGGTGCTTGCTTCTCTGTTATGCCGGAGCCCTAGAACTATGTCCGGCTTCTTGTGAGGAGTATCGTGACGAGAAGCAACCATCTTCTTCCGGGTAGACCATGGTGGATGTGAGGTAGAGGGATTAGGAGAGCAGAGGATCAAGAGGAGAAAGAGAGAAGAAGAAGAGTAGTAGCAGAGGGAGAGGATGGAGAGGGTGCGTTGGAAGAGAGGAAGGGTTGGGGTTCAAAAAGGAAAGGAAGCAACATTTAAGGAAGGTGAGGGGGTGAAGGGTCGTGGTCCAGCCTTTAGGGTTAGTTAAAACCCATTTTAATCGAAAGGGCCCACAAGATCGGACAGAATGTGAACCGATACAAGTTTGGACAGTCCAAAATCTGGCTATCGATAGGCGCAGGCCATCTGTCGATAGCTACTGAGTAAGTTTGTCCAGAAAGAGATTTTGACAGAAATGAGTTCCAATGAGTGTTCATAATAAATTTTAAGAGTGAGAACTGTGAGATACATCATTACAAAGTGTCATACACAATAGTATTAAACATTTCAGTTGACACAATGGTTTAGAGATAATAGTCCGGGAATCTTGATTAATGTAGCATATAGAAGACACTTACAAAGCAGATGATTACAAGATAACCCATTGAATAAAATCTTTGAAGAGTTACTTATGTCTTGGTGGTGTGATGTTCAGTAATGCTTGAAATCAATATTCAGGTTAGCATTTAACAAGAAACATGAGGTTTGATCTTGATTAATCACGAGGCTTCACTCTATTTCAGTTTTGCATGGATGTTCATGTTTCTTTGGGGTAAGTGGTAATTCAGTTTACATACACCTTTTGAGGTGAAGGTAGACATTTGTGATGCCCTTACCCCCAGTTACTCAGTGCAGTTAACCATCATACCATTTTACAGAGTTGATAGTTTGACTTTTTAACTCGAAGATAGACATTTGTGATGCCATGTTCCTGGTTACTAGTATGTAACCTATCATTGCTCTGACTTTCCCCCTTTTTTTATTGATTTTATTGTTTAAGAAATAGGTAGCTTTTCTCTTCTTTTTGATTGAAACATCAAGTTCAAGGAATGTTTGAAGTCAAAAGCCAATTGAGAATAGTAAGTTCAAGAGTCTTCTTACTTGCCAAACCATTTCAGAAATAAGAACATCCACAAATGTTATTCAATAGAGTTTTTTTAAAGCCATTAGATTTGTTCAGTATGTTATAGATGATACAAGCTAGACTCAGTCGAAGAGCATTATTTCAAAATCATTGTGATTAAGTCAATGTCTTTTCTACGACATGAGTATGAAAGGTTGTAATTAAGCATACGTTCCCAATTCTCGCCCTTTAATAAGATATGACACTCTCATTCAAATTGGAACTCAACTGAGGGGAACTCAAGAATGCAGTGTCTGTCGACATGTGAAGGGTAGCTGTCGACAGGTACTGAGAAACAACAAATGGAGAGTTCTGGGAACAATGATCTGTCGACAATAAGGTTCCTATCTGTCGACAGCTGCTGAATTACAGAATCTAAGCCTGTGAAGAATGGTTGCCCAGCTAGTTAGCCCAGAGGGGGGGTGAATGGGTTATTAAACTTTGATCTTTGATTAAAACCTGTTTACTGAAAAGATTGCACAACTTAATAACAAGGTTAGAGTTAGAGCAAACAGATAACAATCACACCAAACACATCCACAAGACACAAGGATTTTATCCTGGTTCGGAACTCCTCTCCACAGAGACCTACGTCCAGTCCCTGAGCAATACCTCAGGATTTTACTACCAGGGTACAATCCCCCTTAAGGATCCTTACACCCAGCCTCAACTGGTCTTCCTTCGCCTGAAGGGAACAACAACCACCCCTGGATACCACCAGGTCTTCCTTCGTCCAGAGGAACAACAACCACCCTGGATACCACCAGTCTTCCTTCGTCCAGAAGGGAACACAAACTAATCAGAAAAAGGTTGTGAAAACAGGCTTCAGATTCTAGCTTGACCAGCCACAACCTGAAGCTCCTAAGCCCCGAGAGAGAAAGAGATTTAACAAGGTTCTTCTCTCCAAGGACCACACAGGCTCTTACAAATGAAAAGATTTCTTTGAGCACAGAGAGCTAAGAGCTTAGAACAAGGTTTGGAGTGGAGGCTTCGCTCTTCTTCTAAGTTCTAAAGATTGAGAGAGATGGATTCCTTTCTCTTCTAAATCAAGCGATGTTGCTCTATCAGTTCTCATTGTATTCTTTTCGACTTGAGTCTTCTATTTAACTATTAATTCAAATTCGAACGTTGAAGAGCCCGTTGTCTCTTATCCTTGTGTACGTTAGACTGGTTACTGAGGAAGCTTCTGATCGTCGTCTTTTATCCTGGTGTACACGCCAAAGAGATGTCATAGAACTTTTATATCTTGTGTCCACGTTGTCCAGATGAGTCTTGTCAGAGATCTGTAAGCATATCATCAATAAATAGAAGACAGCTAGGACTGCTGTCTATTGTTAGTTGAGATGGAACAGATATTGCTATATAGCAAAGCTCCTTTCTGTCCAACAAAGTACGTAGACAGAGTAGCATAGAAATGGAAGATATTGTCTGCATGCATGGGAGATACGATCGAGAGCATTTAATGCAAAGCAGTCAACGGACAAGATATGACTTTGACTTTTCAACGCTATTAAAAGCATTTTACTGATGCATCAGAAATTCAATAAAGAGAATCTTGCTGACTTCATGACTTATGAAATCGTTATGAGTTATAGCAAGTCGTTATGAACTGTAAAGAAATCGTTGTGATAACTTATGAAGTCGTTGCGCGTTCTAAAGAAATCGTTGCAAGAATCGTTAAGACTAATAAAGAAGTCGTTGCGCGAAATCGTTATGACTGATAAAGAAATCGTTACGCGAAATCGTTATGACTAATAAAGAAGTCGTTGCGCGAAATCGTTATGACTAATAAAGAAATCGTTACGCGAAATCGTTATGACTGATAAGAAAGTCGTTGCGCGAAATCGTTATGACTAATAAAGAATCGTTACGCGAAATCGTTATGACTAATAAGGAAGTCGTTGCGCGAAATCGTTATGACTGATAAAAGTCGTTGCGCGAAATCGTTATGACTAATAAAGAAATCGTTACGCGAAATCGTTATGACTAATAAGGAAGTCGTTGCGCGAAATCGTTATGACTAATAAAGAAGTCGTTGCGCGAAATCGTTATGACTAATAAAGAAATCGTTACGCGAAATCGTTATGACTATAGAGTCGTTGTGAGTTCTAAAGAAATCGTTATGAAGTCTAAAGAAGTCGTTACGACTTGAGAGTCGTTGCGAGTTCTAAAGAAATCGTTACGGGCTCTAAAGAAGTCGTTACGGCTAGAGAGTCGTTGCGAGTTCTAAAGAAATCGTTACGGGTTCTAAAGAAGTCGTTACGGCTAGAGAGTCGTTGCGAGTTCTAAAGAAATCGTTATGGTAACGATTCGAGTGTTCCGGTCAAAGAGGAAGTCGTTCTGCTTATCAAAGAAGTCGTTACAGGGACTTAGATAGAAATGATGGGACTTACCAGATTGTCTTGATCTTTCTTTTTCTTTTGCTTCCTTCTCAAGTCTCATGAAATTCATTAGTGTTATTTTGTTAATCATCAAAAATTATATTAAATAAATGGAAATATTTATTATGAGGACAGTTTGGTCATCAATCTCCCCCTTTTGATGATGACAAAATATACTAAATATCATAAAAAAATGAAATATGTATTTCAGATTTATGTTAGTTGTCTCCCCCATTTTGTCATTAGGCAAAAAGATAAGCTGTGAGACAAGAAGAGTTTGTATTAAGAGAGAAAGATAATACAAAGGAGATACAAGGAGGCATGTTGTGAGATAACAGCCCATGCCTTGATCTCAAGATCTTCGAAAATTTTCAGAAACACTCCAAAGGTAACTGTGAAGGATGGTCCCATGGAAGGGATGTTCCTCTGAATGTAGAGTTGCCTTTGCTGCTCTAGAACTCTCCATACTGAGTTTTGTCCAAAATAAATCTGAAGTAGGTACTTTTGCCAAAACTGGCCCTATGGAGAAATCTGTCCAAGGAACTGGATAGTGAAGTTGGTGATTAACAGATCCTGCTTCAAGGCATAGAAGGCAGAATATCTAGCTGCCCAGACAGTATAGAGCTCTGGTAAGGGTGCGATGGAATTGAGATCCATAAAGGCTTCTGCAGAGAGAGTCGGCTTCCTCTGACTAACCGATCTTGATTGATAGCTTCCAGCTGCTGATTAGAGGCCCGATATAAAAGCTCCCATTCTGAGGAGATGAGTCGTTCACACTCAGAAATGAGTGGAGCTAAGGTCAGGGAAGAGATGCGGCCAGAGTGATATTCTCTGAAGATGAACCGCAGGAAGGAGGGAGATGGCCCTGCTTTGCTGACATTCGCCCAAGCTGCCTTGCAAACATGTCAAGAGCATGAGATCCAGCATCTGAATTAAGCACTAATGAGTGCAGCTTTGGCAGAAGAACTGGAAACTCAGCCTTGAAGGAGACAAAATCTACTGTAAGAGGCAGGTTGAGAGGGGTCTCTGACTGCCGCACAGTAATCTGAGAGTTGAACTGGCTAAATTGAACTTCTGGAATTTTCTTCAAATAACAGAAGTCACTGTACAACTGAAAAGCTCTGGCAATTCGAATTTCCTTCAGAATGAAGGATCCCCAGGAGTTTTTGTGCTGGAAGATGAACCACTCAGAGAAGGTGAGTGGGTGATCTCTGTGAGAGAGGGATTCAGCCCTTGCAGTCAGGTATTTAGAGTACTGAGCCTTGTTCCCTTTGATGGCTGCCCACTGATCTTCAGTCTTGAACTCAGTGCCCTCAAAGATTTTGGACTTGAAAGGTTGAGAAATTTGGGTGAAAGGAAGAACAATGGCTAGGTGTTCGGAGAGGTTGAGAAAAGGAATACCATAAATGGTAGAAATAATGCATTTTTGGAGGTATTCTCTGTAGATAGGTCTTCTCTTAGGATCAAGGGTAAGAGAGTACCATAAAGGAGGATAGAGAGAAGCAGAGGGAGTGCTTAGAGAGGAAGATGTTTTTCTCTTTTTCAGGACAGGACTAGGAGGGTCAGTCCTGTGAATGTGAGAGGCTGTGGAAAGAATGGAGAGGAGAGTGTCCCTTTCAAAAGGGTCGGGAACATTGGTGTCAAAAATGCCAAGAGGCAGAGGTTTTACTGGAGGAAAGGTAACAGAATTAGGAGGAGTAGGAGGATAGAACAAGTGTTAGGATTAAAGGAAGAGGTTGGTTGAAGATGAGATGATTGAGTTTGAATAGGAAGGTTGAGGAGTTAGTGAGGATGAAGCTGAGATGAGAGGTGGAGTAGGTGAGAAGGAGGGTTGAGAGGAAGTAGAGGATGAGGAAGGTTTGGTGCGAGGCATGGGATGCTTTATGGTTGGTGGAGCAGGAGGTGCAGTAGGAGGAGATGAAGGTGAGGAGAGGGTTGGAGTGGCAAGAGATGAAGAGTCAGGGGCCTTGGATACAGACACAGGCTCTTTTCCTTTGACCTGACTTTCTCTAACTGCAGGAGGTGGTCCTGAAGACCCTGAGGCTGCCAATGGTCCGGGTGACCCTACAACTGATGGCCCTGATGGCCCTGACCCTTGAGCTGGCGGCCCTGTTGCCCTGAGACTTCTGCTGGAGGCCCTGTTGGCCTAGGAACTTCAGCTTGAGGCCCTGGTGGCCTAGGAACTTCAGCTTGAGGCCCTGGTGGCCTAGGAACTTCAGCTGGATGGCTCAGAGAGGGTGCAGGAGGGACACCACTAGACTTTGAAAAACCCGGCCAGCAAATTCTTCATATCAGACATTTCCTTGTTGAAATACCTCATTGCATTTCTTATTGAGGCTATGTCTGAGGAGGTTGACACTTGAGTGAGACAATTCCTTGAATACCATTCTGAACTGATGTCAGATCTCTCCTTGGGCTTTTAGCAAGGCCATAACATGCTTCAACTTGATTTTCCTATGACCCTTCCTTGACCTCCTGTGAACAACCCTTTTTCTGCTTTATAGCTGCACTTGGGCCTTCATTCTCAGGCCTTTCACTCTCAGCATGCTCCCCCTGAATGGGAGCAGGGACTTCAAAACTTTCTTGCTCCCCCTGAGCAGGAGCTTCTTCCAAGACTACATCTTCATCAGGTCTACCTGCCTGAGAAGAGACTGAGATGGAGGGGATGGAATCCAATACCTCTCTTAAAATAGAGGTGACAAAGGTGGTGGGCGAGGAATCTGCCACACCAGCTGCACCTTCTTCCAATGGAACTTCAGATTGGCATCCCACAGCTGACTCAACTGGATCTTGCTCTGCAGGACTTGCTGCTTCTTGCTCTACTTCTGCTGCCTCTGGAATATCTGCAATAACTGCTTCTCCTTCAGCCACAGAGGATTTTGTCCAAACTCCTTCTTGCACTGAAAAACCACTCTTCTTCAGGTTTCTGGACCTTATAGACTGGCCCATCTTTTCAGCTACCGCCCCTGACAGATCTACTCCAAAGTGCTTGAAGATCTTGGTCAGAAGATGGGCATAAGAAGGAAACATTCAGCTTGCTCTTCGTTTCCCATAATTGAGCATGTGCAAACAACATTCGCTCAATCATCACGCGGCCAGGTTTATCTCTTTGTTCTGGATAGCCCAGAACATTATGTCTGAATCTGCCCTAGTGCATGAAAAAGGTAGCACTACGGGGAACTAGGATTTGGCAGACTATAAAGTGCAGCAACCGGTTGAACGCGGACATCTGATTAATATCCAGCTTCCCATCCTTCAACTTGAATCCTGGACCGATGATCCCGAGACCTTTGACTTCATCATTCACAGAGTGAATGCCACTGAATCCTGAGGTCTTCACTCCAAACAGATCATGCAACAGCTCACGGGTATTCTGATTGGATACCCTTGACAGAGGAAACAAGGGATCCATCTGCTTCTGACTTCAGACAGACGTAGAAAGCCTTTACCAATCCGGGTAACTTACTTCACTGAATGTGACCACGTCCATCCACTGCGATCTTCTTATAGTATCAACGAGCCTGGCCATGCCACTCTTCTCAAGATTCTGAACATCCACCGCCTTATTTCCGCAAATCTTTGTCTTCACGAATGTAAATCTTTCTTGCTCCTTTGGGGATAAATACTCAGCGCTGTAACCCCCAACACTTCCGGAGATCAACGGAGCGGCCATGGGTGCAGAGAGGAAAGGATTTTGGAAGGGAGGATGATGGAAGGGACGGAAGTTTTTCGAAGGAGTTCTTCGCGGGAAGAGAAGAAGGCTTCGAAAGTTGCAGAGAGACGATCCCAAAATCGTTAGGGCTTCGAAAGTTGCTTTGGGTGAACAGATAGAGAATAAAAAAGGGTAAAGGTGGAAGGCGAATCGATCTCAAAACGGTTTGATAATTAATATTTTAATGACGGGAGCGCCAAAAGGCGGCAAGGGTAGAAAGCGACAGAAAGGTTTGACAAGTCAAACAACTTTCTACACAGAAGCGGTCAAAGCATATAGATAACTCGAGTTTTGTTTAACTTTAACGGAGAGAGAACTTTTCATTTAATCTGAAAAATTTATATGTCAATAAATCACAGAAATTCTTTCACAAATTGCACATCCCTAGTTCCCTTCTAAGAGATGTAAATCTCTCTTCAGGTAGGGCTTTTGTGAAGATATCTGCCAATTGACCATTTGTATCTATAAACGAAATTTCTAAATTACCATAGCTACATGGTCTCGAATAAAATGATATCTTACCTCAATGTGTTTCGTCCTTGAGTGTTGAACTGGATTTTTGGTGAGGTTGATGGCACTGGTATTATCACACAATAGAGGAATTGATTTGATGTGAATGCCGAAATCTTCAAGTTGTTGCTTTATCCAAAGAAGTTGTGTACAGCAATTTCCAGCAGCAACATATTCCGCCTCAGCTGTTGATAGAGCTACTGAATTTTGTTTCTTGGATGTCCATGATATTAAGCATCCTGCAAGAACTGACAACATCCACTGGTGCTCTTTCTATCTACTTTGCAACCAGCATAATCAGCATCTGATATCCTATTAGATTTATCTCACAAGATCTAGGATACCAGAGACCTAAATCATGAGTTCTAGCTAAATATCTAAATATTCTTTTTACAGAGATTAAGTGAGACTCTCGAGGGTCTGCCTGATATCTAGCACACATGCATACACTGAACAAAATGTCTGGTCTACTGGCAGTTAAGTAAAGTAGTGATCCTATCATACCTCGATAATTCTTTTGATCTACCCTTTTACCTTTTTGATCACTGTCCATTCTGGTTGATGTGCTCATTGGAGTTGATAATGCTTTGCATCTTCAAATCCAAATTTCTTCAACAGCTCTTTGGTGTACTTTGCTTGACAGATATGAGTGCCATCCTTCCCTTGCTTGATTTGCAATCCAGGAAGTAGCTTAACTCCCCCATCAAGCTCATTTCGAATTCTCCCTGCATAAGCTTTT
The DNA here is from genome assembly GCA_014218235.1 of Colocasia esculenta. NCBI lineage: Eukaryota > Viridiplantae > Streptophyta > Magnoliopsida > Alismatales > Araceae > Colocasia > Colocasia esculenta. The sequence continues at coordinate 27,995 of JACBKR010001554.1, read as the reverse complement.
CAAAGTACTTGCAAAGAGATTCATCAGTAGATCCAAAAATAATATCATCCACATAGATTTGTACAAGAAGTATATGTTTAACCTTGGATTTTATAAATAATGTACTATCTACTTTACCTCTAGTGAAACCATGATTTAATAAGAAATTACTGAGCCTTTCATACCAGGCTCTAGGAGCTTGCTTTAGACCATATAAGGCCTTATGTAGTTTAAATACATGATTTGGAAATTCAGAGTCGTCAAACCTGGAGGTTGTTCAACATAAACTTCCTCCTTGATGAAACCATTTAAAAAGGCTGATTTGACATCCATTTGAAAAAGTTTTAAATCAAGTGCGGATGCATAAGCAAGTAAAATCCTAATGGCCTCAAGTCTAGCTACAGGTGCATAAGTTTCATCGAAATCTATGCCTTCCTCTTGGGAGTAGCCTTGAGCCACCAATCTGGCTTTGTTCCTTAAGATTATCCAGACTCATCCAGTTTATTTCTGAACACCCATTTGGTGCCAATAACTGAATGATTGGATGGTCTAGGAACAAGTGACCATACTTGGTTTCTCTTGAACTGATTTAGTTCATCTTGCATGGCTAATATCCAAGATTCATCAGATAAAGCTTCATTGACTGTCTTAGGCTCTACTTGAGAAACAAATGCTAAATAGTCGCATGGAATTACATTACCTCTAGTTCTTACCCCTACAGATGGATCACCAATGATGTTTTCAGGAGGGTGATCTTTCTGATGTCTCCATTCCTTTGGAAGATCTTTATGTTGGATTTCTGTTTGCTGCAGTTCTTCCAGAGTTGGATCCTCTTTGTCCTTAATTGAAGTTTCTTTAATTTTTCGGACAGACATCTGCATCATCAATGTCACTAATTTCTTCCTTTTTTCAAGGAAGGGTTAGATTCATCAAAAATAACATGTACTGATTGTTCAATTAATAAGGAACGTTTATTGAAAACTCTATAGCCTTTAGGTTTAGAGGAATACCCCATGAAAATGCCTTCATCTGATTTGGCATCCAACTTACCAATGTCCCTTTTTCCATTGTTATGGATGAAGCAAGGACATCCAAATACTCTGAAATGGCTAATCTTTGGCTTCTTTTCTTTGTAGAGTTCATAAGCAGTCTTTTTCAGAATTGGCCTGATCATCACTCTATTTAATATAACATGCAGTGTTGATAGCTTCGGCCCAGAAATATCTTGGCAGATCATATTCTGATAACATTGATCTTGCCATGTCCAAAAGAGTTCTGTTTTTCCTCTCAGCAATTCCATTCTGTTGAGGTGTCCTTGGAGCTGAGATTGTGCTCAATTCCTTGATCATCACAGAACTTCGCAAATTTTTCATTCTGAAACTCACCACCATGATCTGATCGAATAGAGACAATTGAGAATTTCTGATCTTTCTGAACTTTCTTACTGAAGCTGACAAAATTCTCAAATGTGTCATCTTTGTGCTCTAAAAAGGATACCCAAGTGAATCTTGAATAATCATCAACTATTACAAATCCAAAATTCTTTCCTCCCAAACTGGTAGTCCTCATTGGCCCAAATAAATCCATGTGAAGTAGTTCTAAGGGCTTTGAGGTGGTTACTACAGTCTTTGATTTGAAGGAGCTCTTGGTGTGCTTTCCTCTTGCACAAGGTCTGCAAATGCTATCCAATCTGAAATTTACCTTTGGCAGTCCTTCAACTAGTTTTCTTTTTCTGAGCTTGTTCAGCCCATCCAAGCTGCAGTGGCCCAATCTTCTGTGCCACAACTCAGTTGATTTATCTTTGCTAGCTGCCAAACACACATCTTGACCTTGAGTTCATCGAGATAGAACATACAAATTTCTTTCTCTGTAGGCTTCAAATATGACTTCACCATCTTTAAGATACTGCATTTTGATTCTTGAAACTGAATTTGATGGCCTTTGTCACACAACTGGCTGATGCTGATGAGATTGTGCTTTAACCCTTGACCAGCATTACATCCTTTATGACTGATTTTCCTTTGATGTTCACAGACCCGCTTCCTATCACAGTCCCTTTTCCATTATCTCCATAGGTGACTGTGCCTTCTTCTTCAGCTTGGAGATCAACAAAAATCTTCTTGTTGCCTGACATATGCCTTGAGCACCCACTATCCAAATACCATTTGGATGCTCGAGGGTTAACCTGAAATGAAACATCAAGCTTTAGGTACCCAATTCTTTTTGGGTCCTGATTGGTTAGTATCATCAACTTTACCTTTTAATATCCATTTTTATGTTTTGTTGGGCATGTCATTTTAATATGTCCTAACTTGTTGCAGTGACTGCAGCAGGACAACTTAGTTACTTTTTCTATGTATTTGAAATCAGCTTTGTATGCTACATCTTGTTCGGGTACAAATTTGGGTGTTGGATATTTTTAGGGTATATTATGGTTTCTTCATTATCTGGGGTGTATATCCTAATCCATTTTTCTTTTTACCCGATCTCCTAGCACCTTTTAATATTAAAGAGTTTTTACCATTGGTAAATTTTCTAGGGTGCTTGCTAGTGTATGTTTTCTTCATTTAATTTATTTCAGTTTTTCTTAAATCATCTGAGTTTTCCTGTTTTCTAGGTCAGTGATTTTTCTGTTCTTGTCTTTTAAATTTTCACATAATAGTTCATTTCTTCTCTTAAGCTCAACTATTGTTTTCTAGTTCTTCGTTTTCAGATTTTAAATCTGAGTTGGTATTTTCGAACATGTGATATTTTTCTTGCTTAGCTTAAGTAGTTTACACACTTCTTTATACTTATTGTAGAGTTCATTAAATGCACTTTCCAAATTATCCGAATCTGAGTCATTACAGGAATCGAAAGAAGAGTCAGATGTTACCTTATCCTCGGTATTCGCCATGAGAGCCAAGTTGGCTTCTTCACCTTCACTGCTCGAGCTTGACTCACTATCTGAGTCGCTGCTGTTGTCCCATGCAGCTGCCATGGCTTCTTTTTGAATCTTCTGAACTTCTTGGAGCTGTCCTTCTTCTTGTGATCATTTTTCTTTAACATTGGACAGTCTGCCTTGATATGTCCAGGTTTCTTGCATTCATAGCAAAGTGGCTCATTCCTCTTCTGATCTTTTCCATCTGGTCTCTTGAGATCTTTGTTTTTCTTGAAGTACCTCCTACCAGACTGGAACTTCTTCTTTTTTGCCAAGATTTTCTGCAATCTTCTTGAGAGCATGGCTTCTTCATCATCACTATCTTTGCTATCTTCACTGTTATCTAGGGATTCTTCTGATGAGTCCCCATTAGCTTTAAGCGCATTTGACTGCTTCTTTCTACTGGAGGATTCTCCTAGTCTTTCCATGTTTATTTCATGGGCCATGAGAGACCCAATGAGTTTTTCTACTGACATTCTCTTAAGATCATTAGCTTCTTCGATAGCTGTGACCTTTGCCGTCCATGAAGATGGCAGGGATCTGAGAATCTTCCTTACCATATCTGCATTTTCATATGACTTTCCTAGACTTGCTAGGCCATTAGTAATGTCAGTAAATCTACTAAACATTTGGGTAATAGACTCACCTGTTTGCATTTGAAATCTTTCATACTGAGTGACAAGAATGTCATTCTTGTCTCCTTTACTTTGTCTGTACCTTCATATGTGATCTTTAACTTTTCCCACATTTCCATGGAGGATTTGCATGCTGAAACTCTGTTGAACTCTTTCTTGCTTAGAGCACAACATAGAATGCTCTTAGCTTTACAGTTCAAGGAGATTTTCTTTCTATCTTCATCTGTCCATTGTGCTTTCTCATTTGTGACGACCAGATCACCTTCTTCCACTATTGACCAGATTTGATAATCGTGGCCTGTAGAAAGTATTCCATCCTGGTCTTCCAATACGTATAATCTTCACCATCGAACAAAGGAGGTCTGTTGACAGACTGACCTTCGAAGTGACTTTGGGCTGCCATTGATCTTTGCTCTTCAGATCGTTGGATCTTCTTCTTTGTCGAAGAGACGGGCTCTGATACCACTTGTTGCCCAGCTAGTTAGCCCAGGGGGGGTGAATGGGTTATTAAAACTTTGATCTTTGATTAAAACTGTTTACTGAAAAGATTGCACAACTTAATAACAAGGTTAGAGTTAGAGCAAACAAGATAACAATCACACAAAACACATCCACAAGACACAAGGATTTTATCCTGGTTCGGAACTCCTCTCCACAGGAGACCTACGTCCAGTCCCTGAGCAATACCTCAGGATTTTACTACCAAGGGTACAATCCCCCTTAAGGATCCTACACCCAGCCTCAACTGGTCTTCCTTCAGCCTGAAGGGAACAACACCACCCTGGATACCACCAGGTCTTCCTTCGTCCAGAAGGGAACAACAACCACCCTGGATACCACCAGGTCTTCTTCGTCCAGAAGGGAACACAAACTAATCAGAAAAAGGTTGTGAAAACAGGCTTCAGATTCTAGCTTGACCAGCCACAACCTGAAGCTCCTAAGCCCGAGAGAGAAAGAGATTTAACAAGGTTTTTCTCCAAGGACCACACAGGCTCTTACAAATGAAAAGATTCTTTGAGCACAGAGAGCTAAGAGCTTAGAACAAGGTTTGGAGTGGAGGCTTCGCTCTTCTTCTAAGTTCTAAAGATTGAGAGAGATGGATTCCTTTCTTCTTCTAAAATCAAGCGATGTTGCTCTATCAGTTCTCATTGTATTCTTCGTCTTGAGTCTTCTATTTAAACTATTAATTCAAATTCGAACGTTGAAGAGCCCGTTGTCTCTTATCCTTGTGTACGTTAGACTGGTTACTGAGGAAGCTTCTGATCGTCAGTCTTTTATCCTGGTGTACACGCCAAAGAGATGTCATAGAACTTTGTATCTTGTGTCCAACGTTGTCCAGATGAGTCTTGTCAGAGATCTGTAAGCATATCATCAATAAATAGAAGACAGCTAGGACTGCTGTCTATTGTTAGTTGAGATGGAACAGATATTGCAGTATATAGCAAAGCTCCTTTCTGTCCAACAAAAGTACGTAGACAGAGTAGCATAGAAATGGAAGATATTGTCTGCATGCATGGGAGATACGATCGGAGAGCATTAATGCAAGCAGTCAAGGACAAGATATGACTTTGACTTTTCAACGCTATTAAAAAGCATTTTACTGATGCATCAAGAAATTCGATAAAGAGAATCTTGCTGACTTCATGACTTATGAAATCGTTATGTTATAGCAAGTCGTTATGAACTGTAAAGAAATCGTTGTGATAACTTATGAAGTCGTTGCGCGTTCTAAAGAAATCGTTGCAGAACGTTAAGACTAATAAAGAAGTCGTTGCGCGAAATCGTTATGACTAATAAAGAAATCGTTACGCGAAATCGTTATGACTATAAAGAAATCGTTACGCGAAATCGTTATGACTAATAAGGAGTCGTTGCGCGAAATCGTTATGACTAATAAAGAAGTCGTTGCGCGAAATCGTTATGACTAATAAGAAGTCGTTACGCGAAATCGTTATGACTGATAAGAAAGTCGTTGCGCGAAATCGTTATGACTAATAAAGAATCGTTACGCGAAATCGTTATGACTAATAAGGAAGTCGTTGCGCGAATCGTTATGACTGATAAGAAGTCGTTGCGCGAAATCGTTATGACTAATAAAGAAATCGTTACGCGAAATCGTTAGACTAATAAGGAAGTCGTTGCGCGAAATCGTTATGACTAATAAAGAAGTCGTTGCGCGAAATCGTTATGACTAATAAAGAATCGTTACGCGAAATCGTTATGACTATAGAGTCGTTGTGAGTTCTAAGAAATCGTTATGAAGTCTAAAGAAGTCGTTACGACTGAGAGTCGTTGCGAGTTCTAAGAAATCGTTACGGGCTCTAAAGAAGTCGTTACGGCTAGAGTCGTTGCGAGTTCTAAAGAAATCGTTACGGGTCTAAGAAGTCGTTACGGCTAGAGAGTCGTTGCGAGTTCTAAAGAAATCGTTATGAACGATTCGAGTGTTCCGGTCAAAGAGGAAGTCGTTCTGCTTATCAAAGAAGTCGTTACAGGGACTTAGATAGAAATGATGGGACTTACCAGATTGTCTTGATCTTTCATTTTTCTTTTGCTTCCTGTTCTCAAGTCTCAAGAAATTCATTAGTGTTATTTGTTAATCATCAAAATTAATATTAAATAAATGGAAATATTTATTATGGGGACAGTTTGGTCATCAGAATGATCATCTGTTACAAACTTATGAGGGAGTTGGTGACAAGATTGATATGAAGCAATGTCCCTCAAGCATTCACTCCAAAATTCTTTTGACCTTACTCCCCCATAATGTATGCATGGTATTGAAATGAACTTCAAGCAATTCAAAGATTTCATGTCAAGCGTTTGCACAAAGAAAGAACAAGCATATTCAAGAAACCCAACATTCTATCATTTGAAGAGAGAAACTTGTAAAGATTGAAGAGGCCAATTGAAATTGTTTTTGAATTTTATTTTCTTGATGACCTTTATTAGAAGAGACTATTGATACTTGGCGGGAATTTTTCTCACGCTAATGATAGTTTTTGGACAAGCCTGACTTGTCCTTCTACTTTCACCATTTTATATACCACATAGTCACTACACAGACGATCAATTTCCTTTGTTTTAGCAGATTTCATGATTTTCAAGAACATTTTGTACTTTTTCAAATTTACTCCCCCATAACATGGTATGAAAAACAATTGCGAGCATTCACATGTTATCATGCACTCATTAGCTTTATACATAACATGACTTTTGGTACTTGGCGGAGTATTTTACTCACACATAATGATTGTTTCCAAACAAGCATAACTTGTTTTTCCCCATGTCATCATTTGATATACCAAGAAGTCAAGGCAAATGATATGCTTAATAAGTCATGAGCACTGTGGAGGTGATTTCCTACTTGGGCCGGAGCCAAGCGGGCCTACACTTGGAAGAAGGGAAGAATGACGTCGTAGCGGGACGGATACCTACAAAACCAGAATGGAATCAGGGGGGGGCCCGGTTGAAGAACCGGGAGAACCCTCCGATGCCTAAGTTAGAGATGGACTCAAAGGCTTGGAAGAAGAAAGTTTAGTGTTGTGCAGGAGAGAGTGTCTTAGATTGCGTACCTCTGCATGGAGGCTTACCGGTGCCTTTTATAGGCAGAAGTGCTGAGGGAGAGGGATGGAATGTCCCTGATTAATGCCGCAAAGGGTGCGCCCGTTAACGTCCTTAGCCGGGGAGTTACGCATTGAGGCGCTCTGCAGTTAATGCACCACTGATCGTGGGGCCCGCGTGTTGTATCCGTTATAACCGCCGCGAGGGGATGAAGGGCTGCTTGGATTCTCCTGGGCGGAAGGTACCGAGCAGGTAGCCTGCTCGGTGAGTTAGACCTACTGTTTGATAGTCGGGCCCGCTGTTCGGTGCCTGGCGCCTGGAGGCATGGCTTGTGCAGACAGCGCCAGAGCGTGCTTCAAACAGGGTCTGTTCAGTAGATCATGCTTGAACCGAACAGAACAAGAGGCCTCCGGGGACGTGCCCAAGGGAGCTCGGTGGTGTTCGGACCTTATGGTCGTTTTCTGGAGTCCTTGGCATGGTCTTCGAGGAGACGTGGTACCCTGTTGAGGGGCCATGCTTATCTGGGACCTCGTTGGGCCGTGATGGGTCGTGATGGGCCGTGATGGGCCTAGGTGGCTGGAAACGCCACCACAAGCACAATTACGCAAGCAAGATGACATAGCATGATTCCAATTGCTAAGAGGCATTGTCATTTGGGGGTATCATCAAAGCACATTTTTCATTGCTCAGATAAAAATTAAAAATTCGTTTCAATACAAGCAATTCAAATCTGAAGGTGATAAAGAGATTTTACCTGAACAGACTTCAATTTTTTTCAAAGATTTTATTGGAGTTCTCCAATCATTTCTTGCCATGCACAACCAATGTCTTGAATCCCAATTACAATGTATGGCTACAAGACTTCTCAGCTTGTTGATCAAGCTGGTTTGGGACCCACACTTGTTTTGGGTCCTGCAATGACATCAATGTTAGAATGCAACAATGATTTCAAAATCCAAAATGATTTTATTTTTGGAATAGATGTATTTCTTTCATTAATGGAACTATGAGCAACATTAGTTCCATATTTTCTTTAGTCTTGTTCAATACCATCTTTCTCATGAGATTTTCTATTTTTTAGATTTTTATTATAGGTAACAGCATAGTCATTTTGTGTAGTTTTCTGTTCATAGATACATGAAATTTCTGAACTTTCTCAGTATGAATATGATGTTTTTCTTTGTGTATGAACACATGCATTATGATGGAACTTTGAAGCATGCACAAAATCATGATTCTATGCCAACATTCCTTAGACAAATGTCCACGTTGATGACATGTAAAGAACTGAGCTGGTTGGCATATTTATGAAAGTGTTGATCTTTGTTCCAATAGAATTTAGCAGGGTGACCCGATCTATTGCAATTAAAGCAAATGGGTGAGTATTTACCTGGAGCTTAGTATGAGTGCATTTGCTGGAATCTCTGAATCCTTTAGAGTACCTTTGCTTATCCTGGGTTGAAAGGGAGGAGGTGGTACCCTTTGTAGCGCTTGACATGATGTGGAGTGGGAAATGCCTTGGATCTTTCTGGGTTGATGGAGGAGGTGTGGAGATCTTGTAGAATCATGTTTTCTTTTCCATTTTCTTTTTCTGTTTTTCAATTGAAATAAGGTTCTTCCTATTTGCATCATTTTTCTTCAATTATCATTTTGTTTTTGAACATTTTTCTGAACATGAATCTTAACAAATTTTTCTCTAGGTGTAACATAATTCTTGTTCATAGAAGCATTGACAAATGAGGTCTTTGTTCTGTTTTCACATTCTTTTTGTTCAAGTAAATCCTACACCTTCCTTTTGAAAATGACTTTCATAACAAGAAGATTATCCAAATTCTAAGTTCCTTGAACAAACTTAGATAAGTAGATTTTAAGCTATCAACAGTTTTGTTCAATTCAGAGATCTTCTGTTCAGAATTTGATTTTGTTTAACAACCACTTCAAGTTCATTTGTCAATTTTCCTTTTTCTCTTTCAATGCATCAGTTTCTTTTTCTGAAGTTTGAAGTTGGTTTGTCATGGCATCCAGACCATTTTTCATTTGTTCTTTTCAATTTCAATTTGAACAATTTGATTTTCCAAGTTAGCATTTTCTTCTTAGAATTATTGCAATCATCATTTAATGGTGTCATGATACAAACATTCAATCTTCTTTTTCAAATGACTATTTTCCTCGACCAATTATTTACATTTTTCTTTTATCTGTGATCATGAGCCATGTTGAAATTTGTTTGTTAATTGATCATTGTCAAATTTGAGATTCTCATTGTGATCAATCAATTTGTTATTTCATCTTTCAAATCAAGATTTTCATATTCCATCTGATCATGATTTTCTTTTAACTTGGTTAACTTGTTTTCACAATTCTTGACTTCTTCTTCAATTCTTCATTATCTATTTTCAGTTTTTCATTTTCTTCATAGAATGCTTGAAAATTATCAATTCTCATTTCATCTTCTCCCAATTTTTCTTTTAGCTTCTTGTTTTGAGATTTTACCTTCTTAAACTGATTACATAAGTGCTCATAGCATTCTATTAGTTCATCAAAGATATATCATTCTCTGATCAGAATTAGGCATTGATCTATCACATGGGTCTGAATCGAATTTCCTGACCCTTGATAGTTTCTGACTTCTCTGACACATAGGACCTTTTAGATTTGTCAAAACTAGGAGAACCTTTTGAGCTGCCATGAGCCATGAAGCATTTTTCTTTGGTTTCCTTTCCAATCTTGCTTCTCTTCATAGAGGAGTCCTGCATTTTATCATCATTGTCATCAAACCCAATAATCATAGGTCTATTTATGATACTTGAGAATTTAGCCATATTTCTGAGTTTGTTTCAGATGATTAGATCAGTCAGCAGAATATTGTGTCAGATCAAAAAACAATCAATCAATTCAAGCAGATCAGATAATGTTAAAAAAAAATCATTCAAAAGCAATTAAATCAGATCAGAACCAGATATAAACCTGGCTCTGATACCAATTGTTAGGATCAGATACTCGGTGATGGAAAGCTGGAAGGGGGGGGGTTGAATAGGTTTGTAGCGAAAATTAAGCAATTAAAAAATTACTTCGAATTTAGAGATCTATTCAATTAAAACCCCTCTGATCTGATGCAATGGTGTGTTATTAAATGTTGCAAACTTTCATCCAACCGTGTAAGCATCAAGCATGTGATTAACGTGTGTGAACAATTAATAGTTAGTGTGTAGATGAAATCCCTATGCATGCATCTAGCGCAATACAGACCAAACCACAAATTAAACCACAGTGCACAAGGGGCTTTTAGGTGGTTCAGAGATCACAACTCCAGTGACTTCTACGTCCACCCCTCACACAGTGAGGACACACTACTCAAGGTTCAGTACAACACACCACTTGAGCATGATAGCTCAACCACACACAACACGCGCTTGATCAAGTCCACAAAAGATAAGATCTCTAGCCTTGATCTAATCAACACACCACACACAAATCAGATCTATGCATAAGCCACCATAGATCAAAAAACACACACTATCACAAAATCCATGTACTAATATCAAATCAGTACACACACATACATATATATGAAAAGTTAAAGTGTAGGAAGAGTTCAGAGTGATAGAACAGATTGAAAAAGTGAACTCTTCGAATCCTCCGTTTGATGATCTTCAGCTTCAAGTCATAGATGATCCATGTTGTTGCTTGAAGCCTTGAGATAAATTTGCTTCAACCTTGTCTTCTTAGAAGGATTTTCTTGTTGTTGAGGGTTGAATCTTGAAGCAGAGCTCTGGAAATCTTCTTCTGGTTCTCCTAGGTTTGGGATTTGATGTGGAGGCTGCTTGCTGGAAAAAGGAGTCCAAAGATCTATATATAGGAGTGTCCTAATCTCATACAACTCTTGGGATTCGTGAGAGAAGAGGATGCCCTAATAGAGATCACATGTTTCTCACATGATGTGACTAACTTGTGCCTGCGACAGATGCCCATCGGCTATCGACAGATACTGCAACACATATGTCTTCCAGAACCAGATTTCTGAACAATGGACTGGGTTGTCAACAGATGCAACCTGGATGTCGACAACTATTGGTTATCTAGTTTTCTAGAAGCTTTCAGATTGAAGTCTTCAGTGCTGTCGACAGATGTGTCCTGGCCTATCAACAACTGTTGCTTTCTTGGGTTTCCAGAACCTATTGTGGGAAGGACTTCAGTGGCTGTCGACAAGTGCAGTGGTGCTATCGACAGCTGCTGTGTTGATTTCTTCAATCCAAAACCTTTTTGCTTAAGGTTTCTTCATGTTGTGCACATCTTCTCCATGTAATTTCCTACAAGAAAGAAGTTATATATTAGTTATCATGTAGGCGCATGTCTAATATTTTTTGTCATAGTGTCATTGTCATTTTATCACATTGTTTCAGCATCGTGTCATTATCCAAAACATGCATCATCATGAAGGCACATGTCTAATATTTTTGTCATAGTGTCATGTCATTTTATCACATTGTTTCAACATCATAGTTCATATCAAAAACATACAATCATCATGAATGTCATTCAATCATAACTCAACATACCACTCTCAGCAGCTAAGTGGGTCCAGCACCGGAGTGACTCGACTCCTTAGCACTTGGAGCCGACGACGAACCACCTGAAAGGGAAGGGAGTGAGTCTCAAGAAGAGACCCAGTAGGGACACTAACCCCCATCAGTAAACAATATGAAAAGTAGTACAGGAAAGTAAACTACACTAAAGTACACTACACACAACACTTAGAAAACTAGTGGCGTGATGCCCAACTACTCACCTGAGTGCGTTGGAAGACCGGAACCACATAGGCTCAACAGGACACCACAAACACACCACATCACACACACACCACACAAGAAGGTAGGACCAGATAGGGCCTATGGCTTGGTGCCTCGACACCACAGAGTCCTCAAACCCCAGCCACATGTGCACACTTAGACGCTCTCCCTGCGTTCTGGTCCTCGACTTGTTTTCCCCTATGCCGGACTTAAACGGTGGAGAAGGGGCCCCACGGAAACTGGATCGTAACCACCATAAGGGTTACGCACTAGACGGAGTCGCACTCGATGCCTAAACTCCTGGCAGAACAACTCAACACCAGTCATCCAGATAGAGCCCAGCTCAATGCCCAAGAAGAACACAACACAAACACAAGCAAGGCAAAGCACAACACATGCACAGACGGAGACGCTCTCAATGTCTAGAAATTGTGCCAGGAGGCAGACACGCGTGTCCCCGACTGTACACACAAGAGCTCAACTGCTGGGACCTACATGTGGGGTTGACAGCAACCCCGATTGCCGTTAACCCAGGGTAAACAACACAACCCCCTTTCTTCTACCGAAATAGATGGCAGTGTTGACTGCCGGTAACCCAATATTGACGACAACAGATCCTGCCGTCAGTTCATCCTAAAGATCTTGACGTCAACGACCCTTGATGTCAAGTTCCTCAGCTTCCAGCAGCTGATACAGCCCTAGGCCGCTCTCCAGGGTGATCCAGCCCAGAATAACAGAATCTGATGATGGGAAACACTTTCCCTCATCAAATGACACCAGTATTAAGCTGAAAAATATTAATCCAACACTTAGATCGAACAAAACATCCTCAAAACCTAGCATGGAGAAACCCTCCCCAATGATTCGATTAACACACAATCACATGCACATTTAACACATACACAGATCAAGGAGAGTTTTAGGGTTAGGATCCCTACCTCAAAATGCCAAAAACCCCAAGAAAAACCTCTGAATCACACCGATCCTCCAAGCACATCCCGTGAGTTCAATCCTCCAAATTCGTCATTTCCTCGCCTGATACAAAGCGCCATGCATACCACGACCTCCCCACGAGCTCCCGTCGACTGCCGGAAGAGGTGGAGAAGGGAGAGTGAAAGTGGAGGTGTGGAATGGGAGAAAGGCTGAAGAAGGGGGCCTCGGGTTGCCATATAAAAATAGGCCTGGTGACAGTTGACGTCAACATGTGGTGCCATCAACTGCACCGCCAAGAACTTGACATCAACACCGATTGCAGTCAAGTTCAACACTCGGAAAATGCTAGAAATTAGGGTAGAAAGCAACATCACTTGCCATCAAAACAAGTAGACGACACACCAATCTACCGTTCACTCAATGTTGATGTCAAGACCCCTCGATGTCATCCTGCACTATTTCGAAAAGGCCCATTAAGGGTCCAATAAAGCCTGAGGCCTTACACAAACTTTTCCTGGGACTGGATCAGAACCTAATGACTAACATTGGTCAGTGTAACACGATTCGACTACCATTGAGATGTAGTCATTCAAGGAGTCAAGATAAATGACAAGAGAAGAATATCTACCAGTTTGACAGGAATAACCCGCACCAGCACGAAATGGAGTAGCAAGCACCTATAATCCTTATGACTAGGTTGTCATCTGCTAGTTGGGATCGGTGGAACACAAACCTTTCCAGGACTGGATCAGAACCCAATGACTAGCATTGGTCGGTTGTAACACGATTTCCAACTACCATTGAGCACATAGTCATTCGGGCTCAGACTGATAGCATAGTGTACTGATCAGTCTATGACAAAATTGGTCAACCAGATTACAGGGATTAATTGACTAACTGGATGAACAATTAGACATCAATTGGGAGGAATTGGTTGTTCTAAGTGGATAAATCAGTCACTAAGCAGGACGGTCAATTAATGAACAATCAGGCAAAATTGGTTGTCCAAAAAGGAGAAATCAGTCATCCGAAACAACCAAATTGGTCGACCGGACAATAAAAGTTGGTCGAACCGACCTAGCCAGTAGCTTGTCTTGACCTTACTGTGAAATCGGTCAACCAGAGGATGAAGTCGATCGACTAACCAGAAATTGATCCATTGATCTGATCAGTCGAATTGGGTTCTTACTGAGGGTAGAGTCAGTCAAAGGATCAGTCGACCGAAATAAAGAAACAGTCGACCGATTCCGATAAAGAGCCAAAATCGTACGATCACAAATCGCACAATCTAAACAGGCTTGGGAATGGAAATAAACACTCAAGGATTGTAGGGAAGGACCTATACTTTAACTGTACGCAATTTCTGGATTTAATAAAACTCATTAAACCTCTCTTTCAAATTCTTTTCACCTTTATCAGTCAAACTGGAGAGAGAATTGGTCGACTAAAATGTTCAAGCTCGGTCGTCCGATTCCGGTAAAGACCAGAATCATAGAAAATGAATTGCACGGTCTAAACATGCTTGGAGTAGGAGTGAATAGTCAGAAAAGATTGAGAGTAACCTAAATCATAGTTAGGCATGATCGTCAGTTGGAGATGAACTCCCTAAGCTTCTTTGCCTACTTCTTTCTCTTTCCTCAGTGCGTTGCAACCCTTTTCTCTTCTTTTCCTTTGCAACTCTTTCTTTCTATTCTTTCTTTCTTCTTTCTCCCTTCTCAGCTTCCTGCAACATCTTTCTCTTATTTGGCATGGTGGTGTTTTGAGGAGAGGAGGAGAGAGTGTAGTGGTGTGATGGTGAACAAAAGAAGGACAAGAAGAAGGAGAAGCAACAAGGAGTAGAAGAAATGGATGAAGTAGCAGGAGAAGAAAAAGCAGAAGAAGAAGTATGAAGGAGGAGAATGACAGGGGGCGGAGGATGATCCTTATCACCTTACGACCATCTTTGGATAAGGAACACCCAACATCCAACACGTTGCCTTTTGCTTACGTAAGTAAACTTACGAACAAGGTTTATGTAAATCGATAGAAATTCAAATTAGGTTTATTTAGGTCAATAATTTTCTATCTAGATGATGTCCAATTAAGTTGAAATTTCAAACATAAGCTAATTGAGATATAATTCAATTGTGGTGATTTTAGTTTAATTTTTTGGATTAGTTTTTTGTCAAATACAAATTACTCCAAAAATCATTAAGTCACTTAATTTCATTATCCGCACATCATAAGTCTGGATGTTTATATTTTTGGATCAGTATATTTTTCTGGTAATTTTGGTGTCGTTAGATTTCATTTTCGTTACCGAATTTCGATGACTCTCCTGTCAGAGTGCGCACATCTGTAGACATTACCAGAATCACATTAATTAGGTGAAAAGATTCTAGATTCAAATGTAATCATGTTCTTGTATCTTTTATGGTAATCAATATCTTTTTCTAATAATTAATATCTTATTATTATTTAAATTCTGGGTGTCACAAATCCTCCCCCACTAAAAGAAGTTTGCCCTCCAAGTCCATGACTGTTTGGATGGATCACAAGGTTCATTCTATTAAGTTTTTATTTGGTTTAGGTTAATCTTACCAACTTTGTCACAGTTATCAAGTCATACGATATGTACACCTGCCATATATCTCGTAGCCATGACATCGATGGAAAGTTTGGTTTTTAGCATTATTCATGAAGGTTTAAAAGAGCCAAGGTTGCAATTCCAGGTTCAATTAGGTGCAACCTAGTGAAATTTCTCATAATATAATGGTATTCACAGGTTTTTAACAATATCTTATTATTGTTACGGTCCTTTCCCACTAAGGTTAATCTAGATCCTTGAAATCTCCTTTGACACTGGTGACAAGCATGACATGAATAATAGGCATAATAAACAAAAGTAACTTTTGATAGGATTTCACAAAATTACATGGATTCTCTTTAACCGGATTCAATTTTTTTTACAAGCTTGTACTCATAACATCCTTGTAGTCTAGGTATAATGGTTGCCTTTAACAGTTTCTGCCCTCTTGATCTTTATCTGCCTTTCCTAAGGCTCATGGTCTTTATGACCTTCTGTTGTTTTGATGTGTAGCTCGCTGACTGTGAATTTGTGGGCAGTCTGTGATACGGTGTTGTCGACTTCTACATTTTAAGCATGCACCAACTCTTCTCCAACATTCATCTGCTTCATGTCCATACCTCCAACAATGGGCACAAACTTTTTTTTTTTCTTGGAATCATCATGATTGTCCTGCCTTGGTTTCTTACATGGTTGTTCAAGTTGCCTAGCTTCATCTTCCAACTCCTTCTAGTCATTCTCAGATTCTTCATCTTAATGGTAGATGTCTAGCCTTCTTCTTATTCTTTGTTTTATTTATCATTCGATCTACTATCTCTGTTGCACCCTATAGGCCTAATGCCCTCTTCGCCATATCGGCATAGAGCATGATTAGCATAGGTGCCAAGTGAGTAGTATAATCGGGCTTCAACCCATTCAGAAATCTTTTAGCTGTTAATTTCTTAGTAGAGATCAACTGTGGAGCGTACCAAGACAATATGGTGAATTGAGCTTCATACTCAGCTACGGACATATTTCTTTATCTCAGGTGATAAACTCCATGGCTTTCTTCTCTTGGATTTCTTTTGAGAAATACTAATTATTGTAAAGATCTCCAAATTCCTTCCATGTGATATCTTCACAGTCATCTCCCACCAGATTCTTGCATCTTTCTCTAATTAGAAAGTATCTCCTAACCTTATCTTCTTATGGACACCGGGTTACTTAAAAATCTTTTCTATTTCTATAATGTAATTTTCTACTTCATCAGGGTCAATATTTCCAGAAAACCTAGGTGGTTCCATGCTCTTAAAATTCTTATACATATCTCCATTATTCTGATCATTTCCTTGTTGGACAATTACGTTTAGAGCTGTTGTTAGTCCTTGAATTGTTTGTTGTAACTCGTTCCACTGAACATTGTTGCCTTCAATGGTTTGTTTTTATTTGACTGAAGTTGAAATTTAAGGATAGTTAGACAAGGTTAAGAGACGTAGCGACACTAATCTAGTGTCAGCCCAGACTTTCTACCCATCCTCACAGGTCTTTTTAGGATGTTGAAGACCAACAACTCTTAGGTTACTGAATCCTCAAAAAATGCTCTGATACCAACCTATCACGCCTCGATAGTAGCGGAAAATATCGGGTTACGATGGATAATAGCAAAAGAGTAACTTACTTATGCCGGTGCAGTTGCTCAGCGCACTTCCAGCCACATCACTATACTTAAATTTCCTGAAAAATGTTAGTAAAATAGAATGAGCATAAAAATGCCCAGTAGGTTGCCTCTAGAACAATTTCAAAAACAATTAGCAAGTAACAATTCTAGTTAACGATTAATAATAGTAGTAATAATATGTCAATATTCACACATACAGTAGTTATCATGTATGTGATTACATAAGAAAGCCACACATGTAATCACACGAGATGGTCTTAAGAAACTTCACACAATTACAGAAAAGGGTAACACACACTTAAGGATACAAGAAAGGATATCATGCATATTCTAGAAAGGATAAGTGTGGTTCGAAGATGTAGTAAAATGGCAAATATAGAAGGGGGAGTTGAATAGATTTGCAGCGAAAACCTTATACAATTAAAAATATGTCAAATTAAAATCTCTATTCAAATAGGTACCACTACTTTGATTAATTTATAGGAATCTAAAGCATATTAGATCATCTATCTATAAGTGTGTGAGTGCTTAGAAGGTGATCAAAATCCTATGCAAGCATTCTAGTAAAAAAATCAACACATCAAAGGACGCCGAAGGGCAAGGCAGATGCCAGTAGTTGCTCATGCGCGCAAGGGGCCGTGTCGACGCATGAGATCTTCACATCAACAAGCGATCACAAAGGACGCCGACAGCTACTGCAAAGACTTGCGACTCGTGAGGACAAGCAGTCATCTACGAGAAAGGAGCTGCGGCTGGGTAGTGATCCCCCACTTCGATGGGTCACGATGGCTGGGCATACACGAGGGGCTTCAATGGGTCGCGGGGCTTGGTGTGTGACGGTGGGCTGGGTATTGGTCACGTATGGGGAGGAGTTTATTTCCTACAAAATATCCCATGGGAGTAGGTTTCCCACAAAACTAAACTTTTCCCCCAAAACATCCATAACTTCAAATGGAAATATTGCTAAGAAATATGCTAGTAAAATATAATGGTAATCCAATTAGAATAGATTGTAGCCAATATTTGAAAAAGTTGTTTATTAATAGATAATCATTGTTGCTACTAAATGTAATAGTCACTGTACCTATCGAGTTGTTTTATTAGAAGCTATTTTGTAAAAATGCTATTAGTTAACAGTAAATATAAATTGGCTGCTAGTAAAATTGTTGCTAAAAATCAAATTTGGCGTAGTGAGCATTGAATCCTAAACCATGATTAAATCATGTCCAACAGGTAGTCTGAATCTGTTTCCTAAAACTAACCAAATAGGAACGAACCTGTTACCGAAACGACTCATATGGAAGTTCTGAAATATAATAGGACTCTTACCAAGAGTTGAGGAAACTACAAACTAGGAATTGAAACCATCACGGCTCTATAAAGCCATCGCAAGACCCCCATAGCAACCCTAGATCTTTCTCTTTGTTATTAGATAAATTTTTGAAGCAAGGGAACGAGTTGGTAGCAGGGATTCAAGGATTCTTCATCTCCTAGCGACTGCTTCGACTTGTAAGAACCCTAGTGTTGGAAGCAACTAAAGGTAGGTGATCTCGGCACAACCTTAACATGGCATATATTATCTAAAAGTCCTTCAAGTCTAGTCTCATGTGTCCCTATTCTTCCTGATTTCACCATTCATGTAAAGAGTATCAAGTGTTTTTCCAAAACATTGCACAAGATCTGGACATTTTCGTTCTTCTCGAGTTTCATGCAACTGAGACCAACTGGGTCAAACCAAAGCCATAGATCTCTTTACTTTCCATTTCCAGCAACCCTTTCATTTATAGTTTCGTCCTAGGAACCCTAGATTTGGATTTATGGATCAATAAGTGAGTCTACGTCAGATTTTTGGTCTTACCAACATGTTGATTAGTCTACGTCTGTACTCTAAAAGCCATCAACCACATGTTAAAAATATTAATTACATGAATATGATTCTAATGTTCTATATGGAAGTTATTGATCATACTCTCCATTAATTATGCCTCTTCGTCCTTATGTTCCAACCCAAAGTTAAAAACATCTTGATAAAATCTGTCTCATAACCAGGTTGGTGTGAATACATGTTAGGTTTCGACGTAAGTCTACTTTGTTTTCTTTCCATGATCCTTATTATGTCCTAACTTTCCTTATTGGAAATGCTTTCCGATTGTTGCATGTACTATCGTTCCTTGCATACATAGTTTGGAAAGTCTCTGTACTCTATGGATTTCCTCATAAAGACCTAACTGGTTGTACTTTGAAGTTCCTTGGAGTTAGAAGACTCTTTATTCCATGTGCATCCTATTCTATTTTGGTCAAAATCATTAAAGTTTATGGAACTTAAAAATAAGTCATATGTTGTTCGAATTAATCTCTCGAGCTATTGTCATATCCTTGAGCTCCGTGGACGATCATATTCTGTTACTATGAGTTGTCCTTGGAAATCTGTGTCCATAATATGTATATGTTTTGATCGACACAACATAGGACTTCGATCCATTTGACCAATGCCAGTGCAAATATGGGCTCTGTCTGGTCCGGGGAGGAGCACCCCAACATACTTACTAACCGCGGGAGTATAAACTTGTGGTGTATGGCATGATACTAGTATGTGTGCAAGATTTGTGAATGTGCCTTCATTTGATGATATGTTTGATCATATGAATTTGTGTTATTTGTGTGAATATGGCTATTTCTTGTTCATTTGATAAGTACTCGTTCTTGAATTCCTTGTCTAATGCTTATGAAAGTCTATCTGATTCGTTATGAAAATTCTATTGAGTGTTCTACTATAATCCATCAATTGATCGTGTGAGTAATATCATGCATGCTTTTGTCTTTCCCCTTGTAAGAATTCTGCTTCTTAAAAATGTTAATCACTTATATTATTGCCCGCACGATGAGATGTAAATCCTATTGGGCGTTAGCGTGCTCACACCTACTTTCCTAAACATTTTCAGGTAGTGATGATGAGCCTATAGATATGAAGGGGAAGGGAAAGAGTGAAGAGAACCCCAGACATCATGCAGTTGTGGCATTGAACTCTTAGAGTATGATAGAGTCTATAGTAGGTTATTCTTTTTAAGTTTGTCATGTATTGGAACAATAGGCCTTATGGTTGGCTCTGAATATTTATGGATGTAATAAGGAGTTGCTATTTGAATTAATATTGGCTTATGGTTTAGTGTTGTCATCTCCTTCTATATATATTTTCCCTATTTATGATCTGAATACAATTGCGTGCTCCGATATTCCGTGTCGGGGTGTGATGAATTCTATCTTGATAATGATATTTCGGGTTTATCACTATTGTTAGGACATATAGAGAACAACATGTTCAGGATTTGGTACAGTCTTTTGCAGTAATGTTTAAGATATTTTATTATCTTAATAAGTTGTGTGATAATGATAAATAAACAATATAAATGATTTTTGAACTAAGAATATCATGAAACTTGGTGTAGATGATTCATGTTTAGAGTCTGAATTACTATTAAAGTTTTAAGGGTTTCTGAATACTATACATATTATTAGGATTTTTTATCATGTTTAGACATATATACCATCATGAAAATGATAAAAGAAATACATGAGAAAAGAGTTTTGATCTCTGGTTGATGTTATAGTATCATAAGTCCTCTCATAGAGTCATTAAGAGAGAGAGAAAATATGTGTGGGACTTGAGACGGACTTGGTGAGATAATAAACTTGAAATTCAAATCACATGTGGGATTGAAGAGTAGAGACATATCATAAAGATGAAGTGAGTAAGACTTAGGAAAAAGCAATAAAGAAATGTAGAGATTTGAGTGAACAATGCTGGAGAGCCAAAGTACTTCCACACTATGAGTGGTTGATCATATATGTTCCTTATTTTTATTACTTTTAGATATTTTTATAATGTTTTGGGTTTGATTTTTTTTTTTTTGATTTTTATTCTCAATTTTTGGGTTTTAAAATATTTGATTTTTTGGATTTTTTTTGGAAATATTTAGTTTTTTTGGATTTTTGGCGATATTTGATTTTTGGGTTTTTTAACAATAACTTTTTTTTAGGTTTTGAAAAAAAATCTATTTTTTAGAATTTTGACAATATATAGTTTTTGGGGTTTTTACATTATTTGATTTTTTGGCAATATTTGATTTTTTTTTTTTTTTTAATGACGTATAAAGCCAACGTTAGCTCTTCCTAAACAAGACGCATGAGACGAAAGGCACTCACCCTTGCTACTGCAACACTAAAACAAGATCAAACTACTGGCCAGGGTTCCTCATTCTTCCCTTTCATAAAGACCACTGAAAAGGTCGGATGTGCATTAAGATTGTAAGACCACGTGAATTTTGTTCATTTTATTTTGTGCATGTGATATTTACCTATTGTGCATATAGTGCATATATTAATTTATGCATACTATATTAATTAATTACTCATGTGCATACATAAGTATATACATATTGTTTTCTGCGAATATAGGTAATTAGCTAACTTGTACATGATGTACTTATTCAAATATTAGGCATGTTGTATTTCAACAATAATGTGCATATGATAGGTAAGGATTGCTATATATATATTGTAAGTGCACATAAGATTATTTTGTACATGTATATATTTTAAATGTGCATGCATTATCTGACTATCGATGTACATGTTATGCTTATTTAAATCTCATGCATCTTATAAACAATTATGAGATAATTCCGTGCATGCAATATATTTAAATATTCAGGTAGTTTCTAAATATTGATACATATTATATGTAACTATGATGAGTATATGTATACTTATATATGTTATCTTGCTCGAATGATATCTATCAAATTCTAAGCATGTTAAATTGTTTATGATGTGTATGGTACTTAAATAATAATGTGCATATTGTATTATATATTCATGCATAATGCATGTAACTATGTTGTGTATGTATATATATGTATGTTATTTTGAGCATATTATCTTTGACTAATATTAGTGGATCTATATTTAAATAAATAGTGTGTAATGTGTGTAGTTTATGGTGAATGTATGTATATTTATTTGGCACACATTAAATTGTTGTGGTGTAATTATGTATTTATTTTAATGAATATCTGTGTTCTGGCCGAGATATACAGTTGGCGGCCACATCCTGTGCCGCTGACTGCATGGCCTGGTATTGGCGTCCAGATCGATGAACGTCAAGAACACTGTGGGTGGCACCATGGGTGGACGCCAACCCCATGTTGGCGGCACCAGATGTGGACGCAAAGTTCACTGCTTGCTAACGGTTTCAGATTTGGTAACGCATGCGTTCTTCCCAGTTCCAATTTAGGAAACCCATCCCAAACCGTCCCGGTTCCAATTTAGGAAACCCATCCCAAACCGTAGGAGACCTACCCTTAAGTGTACCCCGACCCCGTGGCTTATGTAAATGTCTCTCTTTCGGCCAAGGGAAGCCTTTTGGTCTTTGGGGAGAGCTAGGGTTTTTTGTGCGTGAACCTTGATCTTGAAGGAGTTGGATCCGACGACTGGAGGAGTTTCCTGGAAACCTGCGCCGATCGGAGGATAGTCCTTGCATAGGAGAAGCATCCCCAACTCCGAGGAGCAAGCTACATCAACAGAAGAACTGGATCGAAGGCAATTTTGAGCACCCTCTTCGCCTGGCCGAGGAGGGCTTCACCGACGAATCTCGATCTCTGTAGATTTATTTAGAGGCAAGTATTCTATGGATGTCAACCCTACATATGTCCCCTTAGGTCCTAGCATTTTTTTGGATTTTCCTCGCGTCCTGGAACCTCTAAATTCCCCTTTTTATTGTGTTCTGTCTGCACTGCTTGCAGACCTGAGGTTGGCGGCCACAACTTGTGCCGCCAAGCTCCTAAGTTGGTGGCACCAGACTGTGCCATTTACTCTTCTGGTGGCACACACCCTGTCTCTATGTTCTTCAGAGTTCTAAAAGTGCATTGTTTGATCTTTAAAATGTATTATTTGGACTTCTGGATACGTATGCTTGCTCTAAAAATTATAGGTGGTCAGAGATAGTCTTTAGGTCATATCATGAGGACGAGGTGAATTTCTGAATATGTTCTATTTATTAAAATTCCTGCAATCAGACAATAAGTATAAATTGACCATGATATTTCTTGAATATTTAGACCCAGTGTACGTTAGGGTTTCAAATTTTCCATGTGAGTATGATGTCTGATTTCATGTTTTGAAACTATTAAATATCACTATTTTCTAAGAATATGGAATTTGAGGAAATTTGGATAGAAATGCATGAAATCTGTCCTAATTATAAAAATTAGTTGTACTGATTCGAAAAATCTGAAAATTTAACCATGTGACATGTAAAATAGATGAAGCCTATGATAAAAGTTTCATACTATTTTGATAATATTAAGTACTGTTATTAGGTTAACAATGATAATTGACATAATGAGCATGTTTAGATTTAGTCATGTATAATTCTGTAAGAAACAACATGATTAGGTTGTTTTATGAGTTAATGATCATTGTAAATAGCAACATCATGTACTATGAAATAAAG
The DNA here is from genome assembly GCA_014218235.1 of Colocasia esculenta. NCBI lineage: Eukaryota > Viridiplantae > Streptophyta > Magnoliopsida > Alismatales > Araceae > Colocasia > Colocasia esculenta. The sequence goes on along the minus strand of JACBKR010001554.1, from coordinate 4,443 downwards.
CATGTGGAAGTAAGTTAAAGTGCATGTGTAGAAAAGGGTTAAAGTGTGAATTAAGCGTGAGAAAAATGTGAGGAGATGAGATAATGTGTTTAAAATAAAATTGGGTCTAATTGACACTGCTACCATAGAGGTCTGAGAGCTGTACCATAGAAAAGTCCCTATGGAAGGCTCAACGTCGTGAAATATATCCTAAGGGCATTAGGATGAAATCCTGGAGGTGGACATGTTCCAATGGTTAGGGTGGAGAGGGCTTCTCCCGGTTCTGCGCAGTTACCTAGATTTGTCACCGCATTGCCTAGGTGGCGAATATGTGATATGTGAATGTGAGATATGTTATGTGCTATGTTTTTCTCTAGTTGATAGTTAGGACTATGTGTCATGGCAACTTAAGTAATAAAATGTGAATAAAGTGATGTGACATGTGAATATGGCACGTGGTAAGTGCCCATGATGCACGTGGTAAGTGCAATTGATGCGACATGTGATAAATGAAAGTGCAAGAGTAAACAATGTGAAAAATGTGTGAAATGATGTGTAAGGGAGAGTAAATGTTAATGAGAGTATGATTGCATGTGAAAACCAATGTAATAATGCATTTATTCATCCATGTGTTAATGTCTTAATTGTAATATCACGTTTAATATCATGTTATATAGTTTAATAACATTCATGTAATAGTGTATGTGAATATGCATATGTAAGCATGTGAATTATGCAATGTGAGAGATGAGTATGTGGAATTGTTAAATGAAAAGGATAGTATGTGAACAAAGGTGATTCCATGTAATTTGGTTTAATTCATGTCAAAACAGCAAACAAAGTGTGATTATAATTATGATAAATACATGAAAGAATGTCTAAATTCCTGCTAGACATGATATTCAATTAGTACATAGTTCCATACTTAAATTGCTTAAAATTGCCAACCAATTTGATTATGTTTGAAACCTCAGCTCATGTTTAATAAAATGTGAAATCATGTATAATTATGATTTATTTCTATTAAAACAGCAAATGAAATGTGTAATTAATGTGAAAAGTGTATGTGAAACATGAATAGATATCATGTTAGGTGTTCTTTACTTTGTGCTAAATCCATGCTCTAGTTGGTAGAGTTGCACCATAATATGAATAGTGTTTGGATTGTTAAATCATGTACATGTTAGGTGTATAAGAGTACATATGTTTATCATGCATGCATTGATATAATTAAGGTTAATTATGATAGAATGTTTAGCATCATGTTGTGTAGTTTATTAAAATCTATGTGCAAGTGTCAAGAGAATATGATATATTTTACATCAAAACAGCAAGATAAATGCGTGATAAAATGATGGAATTGCATGAGATTTGGATTGATACCATGCTAGGAGTGGTCATTGTCTTGTACATAACCTTATGTTTTAAATTGGTAGAATTGTGCAATGACATGATAAATATTTGAATCATGGACCATATGATATCATGTGTAGAGAACTTGCGTAGGTGTATGTTTAATTTCCATGATTTAATATGAGCATGTGTCAGTTAGGAACGTGTTTGGGTGAATTATGTGTAGTTGACCATATAAAGCATGTGCCATGTAAATTGTTATGGTTAGAATGATAGCATGTGTTTCCTTATTGTTGGTAGCTTAGTGTGTAAGTGATGTGTGTAAGGTTGATATTTTAGATTGCTTACTGGGTCTTCTAGACTCACTCTTGCTTCGGGTATAGGTGTGACAGGTGGTTCCGTACTTGAAGAGAGGGTAGTGAAGGTCGACACTGGAATCAAGGAGTAATAATTGTGGAGACCTTTTAGTAGTTATTTTATTCATAGTATGAATAATGTCATTATATGGGCAATGTAATAGACAATGTAGTCTCTTTTAAAATTGTAATAATGTGGACTGTCACTTTCTTTTATTGTATAGACTGGGGAATGTGTGATGATGATGGATTAAAGTTGAGTAGTTCTTTCTTTTATTTCCGCTGTACTCTATTATATTCATGTACATATCAACCTATCGTCTAGTGTTGGGTATTATCCTACTGTAATGATGCCTTTGTATCGATGAGGATTGGTATAATCGTACCGGTATAAAGAGGGTCGTTATAAAGATGGTGGCAACTACAGATGGTTGACCCTAGCTAGTGGTGTTGCTACAAAGGCCATGCGCGGGAGACGACCCAACCTTATAGGGAGAAAGAGAAGACAGATTGGGGATAAGTCTAGTGCAGGTTTTAAAGGACAAATCAGGTTTAGCTTCCTTCCACAGCACACCCCTTAGAGATTCAGTATGTTGTGTCGGGACTTTTGGTCTTCTTTTTTTTGTCTGTTTCTTGCTTGGGGCATGTGTACGACCGAGCTTAAGGGCGTCCCGTGGGGAAATATACTGCCACTCTTTGCCATGTCCCTATTCCTCAATTTTCTTTCGTTTGTTCTTCTTCTCTTTTTCATTTGGCTTTTCTTTTGCAGGCTTGATTGACCGTCCCTATTGAGATTCCTCTCATCGAGATGTGCTTAGGTGGTCGCCTTGCCCAGATAGTCCTTTTTTGCCCCTACACTTCAACCGAGTAAAGAAGAGAACAACTTTTCACCTCCTAAGTATGGCCTAAGTAGCAACGATGTTTGCTAGAGGAACCGACTAAGGTTGCCATGTGAGTGGTGTGATGATATGATCCACGCTTAGAGTAACCTTTAACGACAGGGGAAAGAATGTCGAACTCCTGGTGCAGAGTAATATCTAGCCAGAGTGTTGCAGAAGTAAAATAAACCTAACTTTTCTCTAAGACCTCCGTAAATCTCCGCTCTCCGTGGATTCCCACATGGAGGCCGAGTTGGTTGTACCATTGAAGTTCCCTGGAGATAGCGTGCACTTCTTCTCTCATCTTGTTCTTGTGAGTGTGATTTACAATCTAGACTAAAGCCATTAATGTAAAGATTGAATTAAAGTATAAATCGTACCGTTATGCTGCCAAATTTATCTCTTGACCATTTTCATCATGAAATCATGTTCAATTTACTTATTACTTGTTCCCTCATCATCATGAACATGACATTACACATGCTTACTTATTGAAGCTCTCATTGGCCATTATTAATGACTGTGGGTATCTACATTTAAAATTTAAGTGAGATGCTGACCGGGCACGGCGAGTGTCCAAGGGCTCCAGTCTAGCCCCAATGACGGAGAGTCATAAATATACTGTTAACTATGGGGTATAATGATTACTGGCGTTGCATCTGCGTTGGGAGTCGTGCGTGCATGTTGAATGATAGATACAATAACCACATACACGTGTCCTGGTGTACATTCTTGATGGATCTTTTCTTGGTGTACATTAGTGTCTACATGCCTAATTAGTGTTACATGATCGTGCCCGTGCGTTCTTGCTTGTTCCACTCTTGTTGTGAACTGTGATGACTCTCTTTGATGTTTGTTTTTGTTCAAACAAATATTTACATGGTTATTTGGTGCACAATGCAACCCCTTATTGAAAGAACGACCTGCATTAGTCTTTGAACTTTGACTTTAGTTGATGGCTCACTTTCAGGAGAAAGTGAAAAGTGGTGACAAAAATTGAGTCAGCTCAACACAAAACAAGAGGGAGACAAGACTCTGCATCAAAGTGTGGGCCAAGAACCCTCAAACAAGAAAGGATTTACAAGAAAATGAAGAAAGTGCTAGTGAGGACTGAAATCTTGGAAACAGTGAGAGAAAGGGCCAAGGCCCTGAGCAGCTGGTGATGGAGGAATTAGGTCAGGCCCGAGATTAGGTGGCATTGGTGAGATGAAGTGATAGATGGATAGAGGATGATCTAGAGGTTTTGAAGAAAGAAGTTGTGGATCAGATGGTGATAGTTGAGTGGAATCTATTAGGATCGAATAAGGTTTATGTGAGTGTGAATTAGTAGATCTGAGTGAATGGCAATGGAATTAAATTAAGTAACTCACACATATCAACCTAATTAGATAAGTGGTGTGTAGATAGAGTGCATAACATGAAATCAAACCACAAACAAACCACTACTTAGAGAATTTAAGGTGGTTCGGAGAATAAAACTTGTGTCTCTTACGTCCACCTCCCCACGACGGAGGAAACCACTATGCAATTGCAAGTACACAGACTAGAGCACGATGACTCTAACACACCTTTGAGTAAGACAACTCAAAGCACCAGAGCACTGTAATCACAGGGATTGTACTTCCCCTCGATACACAAACATGTACTAAAACTAGTAGTGTGGAAATATGGATTGTGATCGCCACCTAGAAAGTTGCCTAAACAAGAAAACGATGGTGGCTAACTACTCTAGGAAAAGGAAAGAGAGAACTGAGGAGTACCTGATGTCGCGGCCATCATGAATGCCGCGACGGAGCTGAGATCGCGGTAGTCTTAACGGACGAATTTCTTGTCGCGTCGCTCTCCTCTATCGCGTTCTATTCTGGTGCGGGAGATAA
>JACBKR010001553.1:0-41390 GCA_014218235.1 Colocasia esculenta | reverse complement strand
AAATTAGAAATACTCATCCGATTGGCCTCCGGTTTGTTCCAGTACGGTCGGGTCGATGAGTGTGACTTGTGGAAACTGACGGAGTTCAATTCGGACTCCCGGTTTGACCCGAGGCTCCAAGTCGTCTTAACCAAGTTAGTTTAGTTAAAAAATGAAAAACTTCGATTTGAGGGACCAAAATTAGAAATACTCATCCATTGGCCTCCGGTTTTCCAGCACGGTCGGGCCGATGAGTGTGACTTGTGGAAAATGACGGGGTTCAATTCGGATCCCGATTGTCCTCGACGCTCCAAGTCGTCTTAACCAAGTTAGTTTAGTTAAAAATGAAAAACTTCGGTTTGAGGGTCCAATGTTAGAAATACTCATCCGATTGGCCTCCGGTTGTTCCAGTACGGTCGGCCGATGAGTGTGACTTGTGGAAAATGAGGGGTTCAATTCGGACTCCCGGTTTGTCCTCGACGCTCCAAGTCGTCTTAACCAAGTTAGTTTAGTTAAAAAATGAAAACTTCGATTTGAGGGACCAAAATTAGAAATACTCATCCGATTGGCCTCCGGTTTGTTCCAGCACGGTCGGGCCGATGAGTGGGACTTGTGGAAAATGACGGAGTTCAATTCGGAATCCCGATTTGACCTCGACGCTCCAAGTCGTCTTAACCAAGTTAGTTTAGTTAAAATGTAAAAACTTGGTTTGAGGGTCCAATGTTAGAAATACTCTTCCGATTGGCCTCCGGTTTGTTCCAGCACGGTCGGGTCGATGAGTGTGACTTGTGGAAACTGACGGAGTTCAATTCGGACTCCCGGTTTGACCTCGACGCTCTAAGTCGTCTAACCAAGTTAGTTTAGTTAAAAAATGAAAAACTTCGGTTTGAGGGTCCAAAATTAGAATACTCTTCCGATTGGCCTCCGGTTTGTTCCAGCACGGTCGGGCCGATGAGTGTGACTTGTGGAAACTGACGGAGTTCAATTCGGACTCCCGATTTGACCTCGACGCTCCAAGTCGTCTTAACCAAGTTAGTTTAGTTAAAAAATGAAAACTTCGGTTTGAGGGTCCAATGTTAGAAATACTCTTCCGATTGGCCTCCGGTTTTTTCCAGCATGGTCGGGCCGATGAGTGTGACTTGTGGAAACTGACATAGTTCAATTCGGACTCCCGGTTTGACCGCGACGCGCCAAGTCGTCTTAACCAAGTTAGTTTAGTTAAAAAATGAAGAACTTCGGTTTCAGAGTCCAAAATTAGAAATACTCATCTAATTGACCTTCATTGCTTATAGTTTTATTTAATTTATACTTCTAAAATAAGTTATTGCTTGTAATAGTATTTAATTTTAACTTATTATTATTATATATAATTGTAGGTTCCTTCATCGGGTGGAGTGGGAGGACACGAGGATGAAGACGAAGACGAGGCATCATGATTTTCATTTCATTATTATTATTGTTGTAGACATTTTTATTATTGTTGTTGGTATTATATTATTGTGATGTTGTGGATATTTGTATTCTTATTGTGGACATTTTATTATTCTGATGTTGTGGACATTTTATTATTGTTGTGTTGTGGATATTTTTTATTATTTTTGTGTTGTAGATATTTTTATGGTGGACAATTATTATTGTTGTGGATATTATTTATTTTATTTAAGCAGGTTATTTTCTTAAAAATATATGTTTTTTTAAAAAAATATTTAAAAAATAGAGACCGATTAGGGACCGAAATAATTCGGTCCCTATTCTGTCACTAATAAGAGACCGAATAGGGACCGAATATTTCGGTCCCTATTTAGGGACCGATATACTCAGTCCCTATTCGGTCCCTATTTTAGGGATCGAATGAGGACTGCATAAATTCGGTCCCTATTTAGGGATCGAAAAAATTGGTCCCTATTCGGTCCCTATTTTAGGGACCGAATAGGGACTAGCATAAATCGGTCCCTATAGGGACCGAATATATCAGTCCCTATTCGGTTCCTAAAATAGGGACCGAATAGGGACCGATTTTTTCGGTCCCTAGATAGGGACCGATCTTATTCGGTCCCTATTCGGTCTCTATTTAGTGACCGAATAGGGACCGAATTTAGTCGGTCACAGATTTGTGACCAGAATTTTTTGACCGACATATTCGTCACTATTCGGTCCCTATTCGGTCTCTGAGATGTTTAGGGACCGAATAGAGACCGAATATTTCGGTCTCTATTTCCAATTTTTCTTGTAGTGGCATGTTCTAGGTTAGCGATACTTAACCTGTCTAAAGCATGCCTTACACGAATCTGTTCTCTAATTAATCATGCTCAGTGGTAGATCCATATGTCTAGTTTCGTTATAAATGGTTTCATGATTTTTGGTTCACTTTACAATTTTATATCGATTTTTGATGTGCCCTGTATCATGTATGCCCACCTGCAAAAAAGGAAAAAAAACCCTTTTCTGGGCTCGAGCTACCCTCTGAAGTCACGACGGCCCGACCCGCCGCGATCTCAAAAGGGTCGCGACACGGGAGTCCGTCACATTCTGAACGCGACGGGTCGACTAGTTGCGACCTTGCCCCGGTTTAGTCCCGGCGGCCGGTTCAGCAGGACGCGACCGGTTCGCACACCGCGACAAGAACGCGACGGGTTACTCCGTCGCCACCTATCCAGGCAACGTGTCGGACGACCTTGTCGCAATTTGAATGCGACAGCAGCCGACGTCGCGACTTGGCTATGGCGGCCAGAACCTTGAATTTACCCATATAACCCTACTATTAATGACATATAAGCCTTGATTAACCCTAATTAAATTTTGTCATGAGTAATTTCAACTTATTAAATAATAATGGGTAATATTACATGGAATTCCTTAATCTAAAAGTCATGTGCACAATCATACACTCTCTCTTGATTTCTTACACTTGCACACACCTAACAATCATGTTTGCCATTAAACCTTGTTAAATTACTCAATAATGTATCTGGTAATTAAGAGAAATAAATTACTAAATTTCTCTTATTTAATTATTTACTTGTCTTCATTTTACTCGCACGTTTTATACACTGTTACCGCTTCCCTCGGCCTTCGAGCACTCGAGGCACGACAGACCCTAGTTTTCTACACACTCTCTTGGCATGGACCACCTCTCCGTTGGGAATACTTCTGACAGGACCAGGGACTCCTTGTCAAGGCCTCTATAAGTCTTCTTGGCTTTGGCGCACGTCCTTAGCTGACGAGCTGGTTGTACCCTTAACACTTGTTACCCCTTAGAGATCAGCATGATCCATGGCCTTAGTGTGTATCCTTCTTACATTGGGATCACGCCGGACTATCTGGCCCATGTCCACGGCACGGTTAGTGGGTGGATGTGACTTCTACCAGACTGCCGGTACCCGATTTGGTGTCGTGCAACTGTTACTATCGTGGTTTAACGATATTTTATGATTATACCCCTATCTCATCTACTATCTCGTTACTCTCATCTGTTCACTTTCACTCTATACTCTCATCTAGTTCATCTATTACTCTCATCTCTTCTTGGTACTCTATTTGGCCATGCAATTGATTGTCTAAAATAACAAACAGTGCTATATGCCTATCCGGTCTGGTCCTGGGGAGAGCGCCTGAAGAGTGCCATTTCCTCGCGAGGGTTACATGATCAGGATGTGTACGGCATGAATCCATCGTTATTTAATACTATAACAATTAATCGATGACAATCAAAGTACTATCTATTTGAGTGCTATACAAGTGCTATCGTTACATACTATTGTCGTTACATGGCCATTCCATTATCGTTCTCGTTGTGCTATTTTCACTGTACCAGTGCTATTGTCCTCTTGTTATCGTTACTTGCTCTACCTGACTATACTCTTTAGTCACCATACTATTTAAGACATTAATTATTTAAAGCATGCTTGTTCTCATGAGATATCAAGTCCTACTGGGCATTATTCGTTCATCCTGCGTATTTAATTCACGTGTTCAGGTGAGTCGGATGGCGAGTACCACACGCACGAGGATGGGGACGAGGATGTTGCTCAGGAGTGATCCGATCAGCTATCATGGCGTAGTAGATAGTTAGTTTAGTAGTCAATCAGTTAGTATGTATTAGTTTAAATTTGAATAAAGTACTATGGGCCCTAGTTATGGCTCTGATTGATGAATGTATTAGATATTTGATGGATTATTAATGGAATTGGATTTATTTTGACATTAGTCCAATTGTGCAATGGTTTGACATTTATTTCTCGCGCTGTACTATTTAATAACTGTAATTCCGCTCCGATATTCTGCATCGGGGCGTTACAGTTTTGTGGTATCAGAGCCTAGGTTATTCTTAAGTATAGGATGATCTAGGTTTGACCTGCCTTGACTTAGAGTCTAAATTTCATACCTATGTGAGATGGGTAAGACCAAGGGTAATAAGATAAAACAAACTCACACACGCACAAACTTAGTGTAAACTCAATATCTTACATTAAAGTTCTCTTTTGAAGGAACTTAAACCATAACAATGGCAGCGGAGCGTGCTCAACTCCGAGATATGCAACACACAATTCAGCAGCTTACTCAGGCGTTACTCCAGGCTGTTGGAGTTAATAATAATAATAACCGAGGAGCCGGAGAATTACACAGGAACTTCCGCAATCTGAATCCGCCTCAATTCAGTGGAACCACTGACCCTGACGAGGCAGAAAATTGGTTGAAAGAGATTGAACGAGTTTTTCGCGTCATGCAATGCGCGAATGGAGAGAAATTACTGCTAGCCACATTCCAGCTTGAGCGGGACGCCCGTGCGTGGTGGGATTCCGTGGAGGCGACGAGAGCAGATGCACAGTTTACATGGGAAGACTTCAAGGAACATTTCAACTCCAAGTATTTTTCTGAGAGAGTTCAAGAAAGAAATGCCTCTGAATTTGTTGCAATGAAACAGAGGAATCTCGCTGTAGCTGAGTATGAAGCTCAGTTCTCCAGGTTGGCACGATATGTCAATCATCTGGTCGGCATGGAGAGAATGAAGGCCAAGCGCTTTCTAAATGGGTTCAGGCCTGCTTACATCACACAGCTGGCACCTCTGGACATTCAGACATATCCGAAGATGGTCAAGAAAGCCCAATTGCTGGAGGATGCGACCGACCTTACCAAGCGCATCAAAGGCAGAATGGTAAAGAAGGAACAGACCTCAGGAGCATCGAGCAAGTCCACTAACGGCAAGAAAAGGCCATTAAGTATCACTGAAGGGCGAAGCCAAGAGCGGAAGCCCAAAGTTTTTGCCCCCACTACCACGAACAAGCCAAGATGCAAGCACTGTGACAAGCTGGGTCACACTGCAGAGGATTGCTGGAGGAAGGTAGGCGCATGCCTACACTGCGGGAGTCGAGACCATCATATCCCCGAATGCCCCCTACTCAAAGAAAACGAGAAGCGTCCTGCGGGACAGAAGAAGCCTGGTCGACTGCAGGCCTTGCTCGGTAGAAACCACCGAGGAGGGTGGAGTCGTTGAAGGTTGTAGCAACCCGGAAAATTCATTATTTAAAAATTTGAAATAATAAATTTTTATAAAAATAGAATAATAAAAACATACATACCATTATCGTATGTGCAAGAACACATCTAAAAATTCTGTAAAATTTATAAATCAACCCCAAATATTATCCCTAAGTGTTCCATGAAGAAATTTGTGCAACGAAAAATCCGATTGACCAAGTGTACGTCGCAACGTGACTAATTATCCAAATTAGGAAACTAAGTCGAAAAACCGTTAACACGGAAAGATAACGCGCCCATAAATTAAACGAACCTGTCGGAGAGACTTCCAATGTCATGTAATGATTACCCATTATCGAAATTGTAGCAATGGATCTCTCATAGCACTTGAATAAATTCAAGTAAGAAAAATATAAAAAAATCTAAAAATTCCTAATTAAAAGGGGAAATTTCCATAAGATAAATTTCATTAAGTAATGGGTTTTTTTAAATGGACCCATTATAAATTAGTGGGCCAAAATAAGGATTTTTAAAAGTAGAATAATAAGAAAATACCCTAAATTCGTAACTTAAATATTTCTTAAATAGAAAAGAGGTATTTAAGCATTAAAATAGATAATTTAAGATGGAATTGGATTCCTAAACCTACCCTAATAGGTTGGCCACGAATTTGAAATCCCAACCTAACCCAAATTGGACATGGCAAGCTTGGAAGGTGGAATTAAATAGAAAATCTCGGAATTAAATAGGAGTTAGAGTCCTATTAGGAAATAGAAACATAGGAAGCATAAATACTCTCCTAAATCCCCCATGGCCGACCCTAGCTCGTTGTCAAGGGTTGCTGGACCAAGATGAGATCTCGTGGGGGAGAAGAATCTCTCAAGCTCTCTCTCTCTCTCGTTCTTCAAGTTTTAGCCCTAGAAGAGGAAAATGACTAAAGGTAGGCATTCTCAAGAGCAAAATCTAATTAAATTTGTCTGTAGATTGTTCCATGCATCAGGAACCAAACCCCTTTCGTTTCATAATTTTTCGTTCACTCAATCTTTTGATCTCGATTTTTGAATCTCTGTAAACCCCATAACCCTGAACCTTCATGTTTAATTATATCTCCTTGAATACTCTATCCCATGCATCAAAATTTTTATTGGAGATACTGAAAGTTGTTAGGAATCTTTCGCCCCTGAAAGCCCTAATTGTCATCCACCATACTGCTCGAATTAAATCTTTGATCTCTATTGTACACAGTTTCATGTTCTTCGTGAATAACTTGATTAAACCATGCCCAAATCATGTCTGTTTTCAAATCCCTATTTACTATAAGTACCCATATATGTCTAGATCAGTTTGCAACTTGTTTCGTGATTTTTCATCGATTGTACATTTAGTTATGAATGTTTTATCACTATATGTCAAAAGAAGGAAACTTGGCCCACAATCCCATGCTTTGTCCTTTTCCCGCTCGAACTCAGGTACAGTACTTGAGAACGCGACGGCCCGATAGGACGCGTTCTCAGGGCTGGTCGCGACAGTCCATCCCATTGTGTTCTGAATGCGACAGAGACTGTCCTCGTGTTCTGGCCGCTTAATCAGACAACCATGTCGCGTTCTTTACAAGGCCATGTCGCGTTCTGTTCTTACCCCGTCGCGACCCTCATATGGGTACGTCACAATCTGTGCTTTTTGCATGAAAACCCATAATTCTGATGCTTTGACCCTCTACAGTGCTTGTACCTTCTATTAACAGTCATACACGCAGTAAATATACTTGTCATAAATTGAACATTTATGTGTGTTTAAAATACATACATATTACCACTTTCTATCTACAATTTATCTTACACTTGCACTCACTTTGAACCATCCATAATGGCTTAACTTGGCATGAAATTATCTCATAATACATCTGGTAATTTATATCAATTATAAACTTAAATTGCCCTATTTTAAATGAACTTGTCTACGATTCTCGCGATGTTTTGGGAGTACCGTTATCGACGCTCCACTGTTCTAAGAATTCCTCTAGAACTTTGAGCACTTATTTCTATATACACATTCTCTCTTGACTTGGACGAACTCTCCATCGGATACTCCTTCTGCCGGACTCGTGAGTCTTTGTTCAAGGCCTCCGTAGGTCTCCTCTGTCCATGGATTCCCACATGGTCGACGAGCTGGTTGTACCCTAACACCTTTGACACCTCTAGGGATCATCAAGATCCAAACGGCCTTAGTTGCTCTCACTCTTATCTTGAATCATGCCGGACCTCTGGACCTGTGCATAACGAGGCCAGCAGAAGGGTTGTGTATTCCACATGACTGCCAACACCAAACGCGTGTATTGTGCAACTGTTGCTATCGCTCGTTACTCGACGTTTCATGTGCAATGTCCACTAGCTCTCATATATACTCTACTCGCTTATCTATTCACGTTCACTCTACTATCTCGTCTATTCATCTAGTACTCTCTTGGTACCCTTTGAGTTGTGTGGCTCCTACTGTTTTGTATTGCTCATGACTGTCTAGCGCTAAAATGGGTCTTGTGACTCTGCTGACTTGAATGCATACTACTGAGGGCACGGAGAGTGTCCGAGGGGCTCCAATCTAGTCCTGGGGGCAGAGAGCCACCCGAAAATACCTGCAGGGGCTAATGACGGTGTCTGCATTTGCACCAGTTCTGTCTGACTTTTCTGATTTAGCTAGACATCTGACTGTTATACTGTTACTGTTAGTCTGTTAGTTCAGACGTACTGCACTGTTACTGTACTACCACTGACTGTTACTGAACTGCTACTGTTCTTTTATTGAGCGACTCCTATCGTACTCTCTCCTTGATCTATTTGTTACTGGCTATCTTGAGTCATCACTTTCTATCGTGACATAATCGTGTTCAAAGTGCCATATTCTCTCGTTGTCTATTGACAATAAAAGTGCTATATTTTCTCTCGGCTATCTACGGATAACAAAGTGCCATTACTATTTCGATTAACGAAAGTTAATCAAAAGTGCTATACTATCTCGATTGATGAAAATCAATCAAAGTGCAATTTACTCTCTATAAGGCCAATTACTATCTCTCTCCTTGCTATACATGTTGCTTGCTATTACTTGACAATGTCGTTACTTGTTATTGTGTTGTTATCGTTATCTCTCATGTCTTGACTTTAACCATATTCATCGTGCTATACTTGATCCATCTGCAATCTGAACCATGTTACTTGTGCTATTACTTCTAGACTTTACATGACTCTCTCTATCATTAGTTACTTTGTCCTTTAAAGTATTAACCATTTAAAGTCTGCTTGACTATTGAGATTTAAGTCCTACTGGGCGTTATCGCTCACCCTTCGTCATTTGTTATTGTGTCTCAGGTAAGTCAGACAATGACGTCACACACACCTATGGGACAAGACTAGAGTGATGAGCATCCTGGAGTCAGTTGATGAAGTTGCCCTAGTACTATAAAGTCTAATAGTTATTGCTTTAGATTTCTTTTCAATGTAATGATGTCGTTGAGCTCTATGTATTGGCTCTGAATTAGTGGTTGTAATAGTCTTAGTAGAATTTCAATGAAATGAATAGTTTATTCCAAATATTGTTCATTAGCTACTCTGATTTACTCAACTAATTGTACATTTTTCTCTACTATGTACTTAGTTCACGTTTCCCCCGATTTATTCCGCTGCTAAATTAGAGGGGCGTAACAGTTGGTATTAGAGCCTAGGATGTCCTTATTATGATATTTTAAGTCTAGGGATGTTCTAGGTACACTGCCATGACCGTGTCTAAGTCAATCACCATACTTATGTGAGAGATTGGGTAAAGCTTGGGGTTATGCTAGGAGCTTAACTATATGTATAAGCACCCTAAGTTTAAGAAGAAATTAATAAGTATTATTGCTTGCAGGAACTATAGGAGATGGCTGGCGAGCATGCGCAAATGCACGAATTACAACAGATCGTACAAGGGTTAACTCAAGTCCTTAACAACGTGATTCAAGCAGGAGCAAGAAATGGGGCAGGAGACTTATATGGGAACTTTCAACGAATAAATCCCTCTAGGTTTAATGAAACTCCGGATCCCGATGAAGCTGAAAATTGGGTGAAGGCGATGGAACGAATCTTTAGAGTTATGCAATGTTCAGAGCAGGAGAAAGTCCTTCTGGAAACCTTCCAGTTGGACCGCGATGCTAGAGCTTGGTGGGAAGCTACCAGTCGACAATTACCCAACATCAACATAGAGTGGGATAATTTTTAGAACTCTTCAACACCAAATATTTTCCGAGAGGATTCGTGAGAAGAAGGCAAATGAATTCGCCAATTTAAAACAACGAATGATGTTTGTAGCCGAATATGAAGCGCAATTTGAAAGACTATCACAGTATGCACCACATTTGGTGAGTACAGAAAATATGAAGGCAAAGAGATTCTTAGAAGGGTTGAGATCTGTGTACGTTGGCTGCACTAGACATTGAAGTATATTTAGTCATGGTATTGAGAGCTCAATTAGTAGAGGACACCATGGAACTTCTTGAAAAGATCCATAAGAAGAAGGTGTTGAAAAGGGAACGTGCTACTCATTCCAATGATAATAAAGGAAGAAATACAGTAGATAGCAAGAGAATGAAAAGGGAAGTAAAGAGGAAGGAAGTCTGTGAATTTTGTAAAAAGCCAGGGCATCAGGTTGATAATTGTTGGAAGAGATTGGGCAGATGCTTGCGATGTGGAAGTCAACAACATCGAGTCATCGATTGTTCAACAAAGAAGAACCAAACCCCACGCCAAGGACGATTACAAGCCCTTGTGGATATAAATCATGCCAATGAAGGTGGACAAAGTATCATCACTAAACCCTTAGTTAAGCTCATATGATTTTCACGATAGCAAAGCCCTAAGTAGGGGAGATGGTGGATTGAAATATTTATAATAAATTGGTAGTCGTATCATATCATATGAATTTGGGGATCAAGTTCTTTTAAGTGGGGAGGATGTAGCAACCCGAAAAATTCAGTATTTAAAAATTTGAAATAATAAATTTCTATAAAAACAAAATAATAGAAACATACATACCATTATAGTATGTGCAAGAACACATCTAAAATTCCGTAAAAATTAAAATCAACCCCAAATATTATCCATAAGTGTTCAATGAAGAAATTTGTGCAATGAAAAATCCGATTGGCCAAGTGTACGTCGCAACGCGACTAATTATCCAAATTATGAAACTAAGTCGAAAAACCGTTAACACGGAAAGATAACGCACCCATAAATTAAACGAACCTGTCGGAGAGACTTCCAACGTCATGTAGTGATTACCCATTATCGAAATTGGACCAATGGACCTCTCATAGCCCATGAATAAATTCAAGTAAGAAAAATATAAAAAATCCAAAATTCCTAATTAAAAGGGGAAATTTCCATAAGATAAATTTCATTAAGTAATGGGTTTGTTAAATGGACCCATTATAAATTAGTGGGCCAAAATAAGGATTTTTAAAAGAAGAATAATAGGAAAATACCATAAATTCGTAACTTAAATTTCTTAAATAGAAAAGAGTATTTAAGCATTAAAATAGCTAATTTAAGATGGAATTGGATTCCTAAATCTACCTAATAGGTTGGCCACGAATTTGAAATCTCAACCTAACCCAAATGGACATGGCAAGCTTGGAAGGTGGAATTAAATGGAAATCTCGAAGTTAAATAGGAGTTAGAGTCCTATTAGGAAATAGAAACATAGGAAGCATAAATACTCTCCTAAATCCCCATGGTCAACCCTAGCTTGTTGCCAAGGGTGCTGGACCAGGAGGAGAGGCCAAGGAGGAGGAGATCGTGGGGGAGAAGAATCTCTCAAGCTCTCTCTCTCGTTCTTCAAGTTTTAGCCCTAGAAGAGGAAAACGACTAAAGGTAGGCATTCTCAAGAGCAAAATCTAATTAAATTTGTCTGTAGATTGTTCCATGCATCAGGAACCAAACCCCTTTTGTTTCATAATTTTTCGTTCACTCAATCTTTTGATCTTGATTTTTGAATCTCTGTAAACCCCATAACCTCGAACCTTCATGTTTAATTTATATCTCCTTGAATGCTCTATCCCATGTCTCGAAATTTTTATTGGAGATACTGATAGTTGTTAGGAATCTTTCGCCCCTGAAAGCCCTAATTGTCATCCACCATACTGCTCGAATTAAATCTTTGATCTCTACTGTACACAGCTTCATGTTCTTCGTGAATAACTTGATTAAACCATGCCTAAATCCCATTTGTTTTCAAATCCCTATTTACTGTAAGTACCCATATATGTCTAGATCAGTTTGAAACTTGTTTTGTGATTTTTCATCAATTGTACATTTAGTTATGAATTTTTTATCATCATGTGTCGAAAGAAGGAAACTTGGCCCGCAATCCCATGCTCTGTCCTTTTCCCGCTCGAACTCAGGTACAGTACCTGAGAACGCGACGGCCCGATAGGCCGCATTCTCAGGGGTGGTCACGACAGTGCATCCCGTCGCGTTCTGAACACGACAGGGACTGTCGTCGCGTTCTGGCCGCTTAATCAGACAAGCCTGTCGCGTTCTTTACAAGGCCATGTCGCGTTCTGTTCTTACCCCGTCGCGTTCTGTTCTTACCCCGTCGCGACCCTCATATGGGTACATTGCGATCTGTGCTTTTTGCATGAAAACTTATAATTCTGATGATTTGACCCTCTACAGTGCTTGTACCTTCTATTAACAGTCATACACGTAGTAAATATACTTGTCATAAATTGAACATTTATGTGTGTTTAAAATACATACACATGACCACTTTCTATCTACAATTTCTCTTACACTTGCACTCACTTTGAACCATCCATAATGGCTTAACTTGGCAAGAAATTATCTCATAATACATCTGGTAATTTATATCAATTATAAACTTAAATTGCCCTATTTTAAATGAACTTGTCTACGACTCTCGCGATGTTTTGGGAGTACCGTTATCGACCTCCATGTTCTAAGAATTCTTCTAGAATGTCGAGCACTTGTTTCTTATACACATTCTCTCTTGACTTGGACGAACTCTCATCGGATACTCCTTCTGCGGACTAGTGAGTCTTTGCTCAAGGCCTCCGTAAGTCTCCTCTGTCCATGGATTCCCACATGGTCGACGAGCTAGTTGTACCCTAACCCTATGACACTCTAGGGATCAGCAGATCCAAACGGCCTTAGTTGCTCTCACTCTTATCTTGCACCACAAGAAAAAACAGTTTTAGAGACCGACCAATTCGGTGACTATTCGTCCCTAATCGGTCACTAAAAGACCCAGTGACCGAATAGTGACCGAATAGTCACCGAATAGGTCGGTGCTGGATTTGTAGTCATAAATCTGTGACCGACCTATTTCGGTCTCTATTCGGTCCCTAAAAGGGACCGAATAGGGACCGAAATAGGTCGGTCCCTAAATAGGGCATTAGGGACCGAACTATTTCGGTCTCTATTCGGTCCCTATTTAGGGACCGAATAGAGACCGAAATAGTCGGTCCCTAAGCCCTATTTAGGGACCGACCTATTTCGGTCCCTATTCGGTCCCAGTTTTAGGGACGAATAGGGACTGAAAGCAATCAGTCCCTATTTAGGGACCGAAATTTCAGTCCCTATTCGGTCCCCGTTTTAGGGACCGAATAGGGACCGCAAGTAATCGGTCCCTATATCCTATTTAGGGACCGAAATTTCGGTCCCTATTCGGTCCCAGTTTTAGGGACCGAATAGAGACTGGAATAAATCGGTCCCTATATTAGGGACCGATTACTTGCGGTCCCTATTCGGTCCCTAAAACTGGGACCGAATAGGGACTGAAATTTCGGTCCCTAAGTCCCTATTTAGACACCGATTAGTGACCGACTAAGTTCGGTCCCTAATCGGTCTCTATTTTTAATTTTTTTTTTAAAATATATAAAATTTTAAGAAAATAACCTGTATAAACCTGTTATTTACAACAATAATAATTATCTACACCACAATAATAATAAAAATATCCATAACAATAAAAAAATATTGACATCAATAATAAAATTATCCACAACATCACAATAATAAAATGCGTCATAATAATAATAATGTCTACAACACACTAATAGTAAAAATATCCACAACACAACAATAATAAAATGTCCACAATAATAATAAAAATATCCATAACATCACAATAATAAAATGCCAACAACAATAATCAAAATGTCTACAACAATAATAATAATGAAATGAAAATC
Source organism: Colocasia esculenta (assembly GCA_014218235.1). Classification (NCBI taxonomy): domain Eukaryota; kingdom Viridiplantae; phylum Streptophyta; class Magnoliopsida; order Alismatales; family Araceae; genus Colocasia; species Colocasia esculenta. The sequence goes on along the minus strand of JACBKR010001553.1, from coordinate 27,691 downwards.
ATGATGCATCGTCTTCGTCTTCATCCTCGTGCTCGTGTCCTCCCACTCCACCGATGAAGGAACTACAATATATATATAACAATAATAAGTTACAATTAAATACTATTATAAGCAATAACTTATTTTAGAAGCATAAATTAAATAAAACTATAAACAATGAAAGTCAATCAGATGAGTATTTCTAATTTTGGACCCTCAAACCAAAGTTCTTCATTTCTAAACTAAACTAACTTACTTAAGACGACTTGGAGCATCGCGGTCAAACCGGAAGTCCGAATTGAACTCCGTCAGTTTCCACAAGTCACACTCATCGGCCCGACCGTGCTGGAACAAACCGTAGGCCAATCGGATGAGTATTTTTTATTTCAGACCCAGAAACCGAAATTTTTCATTTTTTAACTAAACTAACTTGCTTAAGACAACTTGGACCGTCGTGATCAAACCGGGAGTCCAAATTGAACTCCGTCGGTTTCCACAAGTCACACTCATCCACCGGCCGTGCCGGAACAAACCGGAGGCCAATTGGATGAGTATTTCTAAATTTGGACCATCAAACCGAAGTTTGCAATTTTTTAACTAAGCTAACTTGGTTAAGACGACTTGGAGCGTCGCGGTCAAACCGGGAGTCCGAATTGAACTCCGTTAGTTTCCACAAGTCACGCTCATCGGCCGACCGTGCTGGAACAAACCGGAGGTCAATCGGATGAGTATTTCTAATTTTGGACCCTCAAATCGAAGTTTTTCATTTTCTAACTAAACTAACTTGGTTAAGACGACTTGGAGCATCGTGATCAAACTGGGAGTCTGAATTGAACTCCGTTAGTTTTCACAAGTCACACTAATCGGCCCGACCGTGCTGGAACAAACCGAAGGCCAATCGGATGAGTATTTCTAATTTGGACCCTCAAACCGAAGTTTGCAATTTTTTAACTAAACTAACTTGGTTAAGACGACTTGGAGCGTCGCGGTCAAACCGGGAGTCCGAATTGAACTCCGTCAGTTTCCACAAGTCACACTCATCGGCCCGACCGTACTGGAACAAACCGAAGGCCAATCGGATGAGTATTTCTAATTTTGGACCCTCAAACCGAAGTTTGCAATTTTTAACTAAACTAACTTGGTTAAGACGACTTGGAGCGTCGCGGTCAAACCGAGAGTCCGAATTGAACTTCGTGAGTTTCCACAAGTCACACTCATCGGCTCGACCGTGCTGGAACAAACCGGAGGCCAATCGGATGAGTATTTCTAATTTGGACCCTCAAACCGAAGTTTTTCATTTTCCATCTAAACTAACTTGGTTAAGACGACTTGGAGCGTCGCGATCAAACCGGGAGTCCGAATTTAACTTCGTCAGTTTCCACAAGTCACACTCATCGGCCGACCGTGCTGGAACAAACCGGAGGCAAATCGGATGAGTATTTCTAATTTCGGACCCTCAAACCGAAGTTTTTCATTTTCTAACTAAACTAACTTAGTTAAGACGACTTGGAGCATCGTGATCAAACCGGGAGTCTGAATTGAACTCCGTTAGTTTCCACAAGTCACACTCATCGGCCCGACCGTGCTGGAACAAACCGAAGGCCAATCGGATGAGTATTTCTAATTTGGACCATCAAACCGAAGTTTGCAATTTTTTAACTAAGCTAACTTGGTTAAGACGACTTGGAGCGTCGCGGTCAAACCGGGAGTCCGAATTGAACTCCGTTAGTTTCCACAAGTCACGCTCATCGGCCCGACCGTGGGAACAAACCGGAGGTCAATCGGATGAGTATTTCTAATTTGGACCCTCAAATCGAAGTTTTTCATTTTGTAACTAAACTAACTTGGTTAAGACGACTTGGAGCATCGTGATCAAACCGGGAGTCTGAATTGAACTCCGTTAGTTTCCACAAGTCACACTCATCGGCCCGACCGTGCTGGAACAAACCGAAGGCCAATCGGATGAGTATTTCTAATTTTGGACCCTCAAACCGAAGTTTGCAATTTTTTAACTAAACTAACTTGGTTAAGACGACTTGGAGCGTCGCGATCAAACCGGGAGTCCGAATTGAACTTCGTCAGTTTCCACAAGTCACACTCATCGACCCGACCGTGCTGGAACAAACCGGAGGCCAATCGGATGAGTATTTCTAATTTCGGACCCTCAAACCGAAGTTTTTCATTTTTTAAGTAAACTAACATGGTTAAGACGACTTCGAGCTTCGCGATCAAACCGAGAGTCCGAATTGAACTCCGTCAGTTTCCACAAGTCACACTCATCGGCCCGACCGTGCTGGAACAAACCGGAGGCCAATCGGATGAGTATTTCTAAATTTGGACTCTCAAACCGAAGTTTTTCATTTTTTAACTAAACTAACATGGTTAAGACGACTTCGAGCATCGCGGTCAAACCGGGAGTCCGAATTGAACTCCGTCAGTTTCCACAAGTTACACTCATCGGCCCAACCGTGCTGGAACAAACCGGAGGCCAATCGGAGATATGTTCAGAAAACAGTCGACAAAAGAATGCATATTTGTGCATGTTTTCAGGAGGATTTGGATCATCTGTTCACTGCTTGTGGAGTTGTCAGAACCTTAAGGAAGTTGTTCTTCAAGACTATTAATGTCACATGTTGTGTTCCCCTCAATTTACATCAGTTTATTGATTATTGGCCAAAGTATAAACCCACAGAGTTGAGGAGGACCTCTGGAAACTGTGTTCACCAGCGATGCTCTGGTCTATTTAGAAGGAAAGGAATAAGAGGTTGTTTAACCAGGAGTTCAGAAACTTGTTCCTTATTGTAAATGATTGTATCTCTTTTGTGAATCAGTGGCATCTTAGTGTCTCTGGAGAGCCAGTCAAGCTTTCTCAGAGGATATCATCTGCCGAAGCATTTCAGTACGGAAGATGTAAAAGTTGATGAGAGAAACTTCAGTCCAGTGGATCCGCCAGGAAAGTATGAAATTGCATAGTATGACAGCGCAAGAACCTGGAAATTTTGATCCAAATTTTCAGACTTTCAGTATTTTTTTTTTGCAAGGTTCAGCATCAGCAGGAACCCATGAAAACCTTGCTGTAATAAAGAGACATTCACGTAATGCTACAGACGTAAATCCCAATTATGCCTTTCCATTTTGACAGTTTGATAAAAAAAGACCGGTTCAGGTAGAGGAAGAAACATGCATTAACTACAGGAATTGGGGTCAGATTTCGGAACGGAACCCGCCAGCTTTCTATCCTAACTCCAATTCTAATGTGAAAATTAATCATTTTATGCCCTTACAAAGAGAGAACATGATGAAACTGTTGTGGCCAGTATACACTTCTTTTTTCATCCTGTGATACCTATATCATGATTCATCCTTAAATCTGACTTTTATATCAGTTTGTATTAGCTGTTTATTCTGTGAGTAATTTAAGAAATAATGAGTCTAGCTCACATGTAAAGCTTTCAGTAACTAAAGTCCACCTGAATGTTGGTCCATGTCTGCTTGTGTTGTCCTCTACTGGCCCATTCAAGATGATTAGATCTCCTCCATCTCATGGGGCTAGGCAAGACCACCCTAGAAGGTGAACCACCAGAGTTTGGTGCAGCTGCTGATGGTGATGCTGATCGTAATATGATCCTTGGTAAAAGGTGCATAAATAATATGTGGTTCTATAAATTGAAAAAGAAATATTGGCTTAAACTTATGTGGTTTTGTAATGTTAGATTTTTTGTAACTCCTTCGGATTCTGTTGCCATCATTGCCGCAAATGTAGTTCAATCCATTCCTTACTTCAGCTCTGGCTTAAAGGGTCGTTATGACTCCGTCAGTTTCCCAGGTTGTTATGGCTATGTCACTTGAAACTTCAATATATGTTGACCCTGCAGTTGCTCCCAGAGACCGCTCGAATTGGCAGCAGGGAGTATAAAGAGCGGGTCGATGGTTGTGAACCCCATGTCCTGGTGGACGTCAGACCAGCGCACCACTTCAGGATTGCCGCACTCACTAATTCCATCAGCATTCCCTTGCCCAGTTTGGAAGAGAAACTGTCAGCGATTGATTCTGCGATGAAAGGGATCAACCAGGGTAGCAGTTCACATGCATCACTGTATGTGATCTGCAGGCGGGGAAATGATTCTCAAAGAGCCGTTAAGTTCCTGCAGGAAAATGGATTCCCCATAGCCAAAGATATTATCGGGGGACTCGAATCCTAGTCTCAAGAAGTTGATGCCAAATTCCCTGTATACTAAGGTGTACTTGTGAAATCAGTAAAGAACATCTTTATTACTATTCCTTAACGGCTCTTGGATTAGTTTCATTATTATCGTCATCAGAGCCTTATCCCATTATTTGGGGTCAGCTACATGAATCCAGTTCCACCAAAGATTTCTATCGAATTCAAACCAAAGTAGACTTATTGAAATTTGACAAAGTTGACTGTTAAAGTAAGAAACTAAAATAAAATCAATTTACTCACATGAGGGGCCTGTGCTGATGTCGATGGTGCTGCCTGAGGAGGAATGCTGACCTGGGAGAAGACCTGGGAGATAACCTGGGAGAGGGTCTGAGAGAGCTGAGCCTGGAGTGCATCGGTCACCTGCGTCTGCATCTGGATCAGACGAGTCTCCATCGTCTGGGCCAGACGAGACTCCAAACCAGATATCGAATCTGTGATGAGGCCCCTCAACTCGTTGGGAGAGGTACCTGGAGCACCAACTGTGGTGAATGCACTCGTATGTGAGGCTGAACTCGAAGTGCCAGACAACACCCTGCTCGTGTCTATACTGTGTCCAAAACCATACACATGTCCTTTCTTCGGGGCACCAGACGCCGCAACCCATACCTCAGGATCTAACTGTGGTTGTTCCTCCTCCCCGGCGTACTTCTCAGTCATATGTTGGCTATATGACTCCTGCAACAAATACAATTGACAATGTAATTTTAATCTGTAACGATAAAAAATAAATAGTGAATAACATGTAAATACTTACCGCAACCTCCCGGGCTCTATCACTAATGTATTGATCTGTTCCCTTTTCTTATGAGTTTTATCAAACACCTCCTGAAAACTCGGAGGCCTTTTTAACTCATTTCCTAGTTGACAGACAAAGAAGACATAAATTAGTAATTAGAAGAGAAAAAGATATAACAAATGGACAAATTACTTACCAATCTAGACCGATGGGTCGCAAAGGAGACAGACCCACTTGTATGCATGTTGGCCTCGGGATTGGCCGCCCGATTCACTTTCATTATTGTGGATGTTTGCTGCCATCTCTCTGCAGCCCATATATTGCACAAAGCTTCCCAATAGTCTCCCCTCATCCATGTCGGGCGCCGCTCCGTCCAACGAGTCGGGTCTGCACTCTGAGTAACTTTCTCTGCATTCTTTCTCACGTTATACATCAAATGCTTAAAATTCGACCGAGCAGTCATCGTCCATACTAATCGAGACCGCGCCTCGTCCGAACGACGCGTGAATCGATGATTGCTCTACATAGATAAGAGTTAGTTAACTGAATGTGTAAATAAGAAAAAAGTCAATTATAATAAGAAATTACATACCATGAACATCTGATACAACAACTCCTGAACCTCCATCGGGAAATCATTGAATCTATATATAGGTCCAGGAAAGTGTGCTTGAATTGTTTTTGTGATAAATTGAGACGCTTGAGCGGGCTCTAGTTTATCACTGAAATTATGTAACTTGTTACTATGAATTTCTAAAGTAAATATACGAATTAGGTAAAAGATACATGTAAGTTTATTACGTACCCATTGATCCAAACCTGCCGCACAGTGCTCTCATGAAAATTGCCTACCCCCTCCTGGAGACTGACAGCATCATCTGGCACAGAACCTGGACAAAAATGCACTTCGGGAAAAGTAATGTACAATACAATAAGAAATCTCAATACAAATACCCTTAAATTTAAATATACATACCTACGCCTGTAGTCGGAGAAGGTGCTGACTGACCTGACCCTGTAACATTTTAATGGCATAAGAATCAATGCATAAATACTACAAATACAAAAATGGATTGAACCTGCTGCTTGAGGAGGAGACACAGAGGCTGGATCAGCAGCTGTAACATGAATAGATGTCATAAATAATAAGGAAGTGTAAATGTACACAAGCACTTGTATGAATTTGGAGTCAGAAATATCAATGCACAATAAAATGTACAACTTTAAATATACAAACCTGCTGCTCCAGTAGGGGACACAGAAGAAGTACCAGCAACTGTAACAATTTAAAAGTCAATAATAATATGTACAACTTAAATATACAAATACTTGCGAGATCAAATATACATACCAACTGCTCTAGGTGCAGGAGGTGTAAAGTCACCCGAGCCTGTAAGAACTTTATGGCATAAGGATCAATGTACAATGAAAGTAGAACTTTTAAATATACATACCAGCTGCCACAAGAGGAGGGACAGATGGAGAACCAGAAGCTGTAACAATTTTAATGGCATTAATACTATGCATAAATAATACACAAAGAAAAGTACACCAGAAAAATATACATACCTGACGACTGGAAGAGAACCCTCCCACGGATGCTCCTCCGAGAATTGGAGCTCGATTGTCCTCCACGTACCATTTCTTCATAGGGAATATAAAAAATTAATATTCATTAGTTAATTGATTATATTGAAACTGAGATACTTTAAATATACTGAAAAGATGTGAAAAATTACTACCATTTTTAATTGATATCCATTTCCTCTTCAGATGATGACGATATATCTAATTCAACCTCATCGTCGTCATCATCTTCACATTCATCACTAGTATATTCCTCCTCCTCATCAGAACTTTCACATTCTAAATCTGTTTGCCTTTCACTACTGCCTGTCAACTCACGTGGATCGACTTCTTCGACCTCATTTCCTTGAGACAAGCAAATTGGTGCTTCAGATTCGTCTTCTCCAATATGAGTTGTCAACTCTACATTTTCAACCAAGTCTTCTTGAAAGAATTCTGTGTTGACCTCTTCAGGTGTCTGATCAGTCATGTCCAATTCATAATCAGAGAATATTTTTGACTTAACTCTGCAAACTACCCACCAATCATTTCGTTCTTTGTTTCTAGATGATGGATAACTTGTATAGTACACCTGCTGGGCTTGTGTCGCTAAAATAAATGGCTCATAAGTATTCAATTTCGACTTATGTTTAAGCTCGACAATCCCATGTGTTATGTCATTTCGAATGGAATTCGGATCAAACCAATGACACTTGAACAAGAATATATGGTTGTCTTGTCCTAGATATTGCAACTGTAGAATCTCCTCTACAATACCATAGTAGTCATACTCACTTTCATTGTATGTACTTCCTTTAACACATACGCCACTGTTTATGGTACATTTACTCTGCCCATAATCTTTTGTATGAAATCTATACCCATTCACATAAATCCAGGATAATACTGTGCAATTTTTGATGGGCCATAGGCTATCTGACGAACCCTTTCATCAATAATTAAGCCTTGTTCAACCTGCGTATAGAGAAGACTAGTTAAAAAAGGAACATAAAATTTCTTCAATACTCTTTGACCATGTACACTTACGCGTTTTCTTAGCCATAAGGCCAAAGACTTCTCTCGTTCTTTTTCAACCTCATAGTCGGTAAGATGTGGATTTCTTTGAATTATTTCTGAATCAAATTGTCTGTAATATGAATAGAAGACCACCTTCAATAGCTAGAATAAGAGCAAAGAAATTACATACAATAAATTGTGAGTTTAGCACTTACTCAACATAAGACTCTAGTTCAGCACAATTTAAAAGAATATATATCTCTGCGGCGCATAACTCTCTGTCATCCAGCATTCGAGTTGAAGAACGTCCGAAGGCACGTCCAGGATGATTAAATATGGAGAGTCGATCTGAAGACACAGATTCCCCCCCATCATCATTACGTGGAGGTTGAGTACGACGAGTTTGAATGTCTGCTTCAAAGTACATCGAACAAAAGTTTGAGATTTCCTCCATAATGTATGCCTCAGCAATAGAACCCTCCACTTTTGCTTTATTTCGGACTTTCATTTTGAGGTCATGCATACACCTACATCAACAATGTACAAGACATACAGGAAATGTATTGTATGTAAGGTGCAATTCTAAGAAACAAAAAAGTTAATATTGACATATACCTCTCAAATGGATACATCCATCTATATTGTACTGGCCCTCCGACTTTAGCTTCATATGGTAGATGTACGAGTAAATGCTCCATCGAATCGAAGAACGCAGGCGGAAATATCTTCTCCAGCTTGCATACGATGGTTACCACATTCTGTTCGATTGTTTGCACGTCCTGAAGCCTGAGTTCTGATGCACACAAAATCGTGAAAAATCGACTCAGCTCAGACAATGCTCCCCATAGAGGCTTCGGCAACATGTCACGAAATGCAATAGGTATCAACCTTTGCATGAACACATGGCAATCGTGACTCTTCATTCCATATATTTTTCCCTCGCTGATGTTGACACAACGAGCAATATTAGACACATAACCATCAGGAAATCTCAATTGTTTCAGCCACTGACACACTTGCTTTACTTGTCCTCCTCCAAGCACATAAACTGCTTTTGGCTTACTTGATTTCCCATTTACTTCAACAATTTCTAACTCTGGACGTTTACAGAACATGGACAAGTCCAAGCGTGCATTCACATTGTCCTTTGTTTTACCTTTGATATCCATAACTGTGTTGAATACATTATCAAAGACATTTTTCTCGATATGCATCACGTCTAGATTGTGCCGCACAAGAAGAGTCGACCAATAAGGTAGCTCCCAGAAAATGCTTTTCTTCACCCAGTTGTGCTCCTTCCCAAAACCTGAAAGGTGTCGGGTACTGCCCATCTGTTGTGTGATATCTGGCAAACTTTCAACACGTGCTGCCATATGATGACCGGACAACCTCTCGAATATAATTTCATCTCGTTCCGTTCTGTTCTTTAGGAATGCATCTTTTTGTCTTCTGAAAGGGTGATCAGCTGCTAAAAATTTTCGATGGCAATCAAACCAGCAGGACTTCCCACCATGTTTAAGTACAAACGATTTAGTATTATCCATACAATACGGACATGCTAGCCTCCCATGTGTGCTCCAACCAGATAGCATTCCATATGCAGGAAAATCACTTATAGTCCACATCAATGCTGCCCTCATGGTGAAATTTTGCTTTCTATATGCATCATAAGTATTCACCCCCTCAGTCCATAATAATTTCAATTCATCAATCAAAGGTCTTAGATAGATATCTATATTTTTGTCGGACTTTTCGGACCAGGAATCAATAAAGATAGGAACAAATTATCTCGCTTCATGCACATGCTCGGAGGAAGGTTGTATGGTGTCACAAACACTGGCCAGCTAGAGTAGGAAGCCACTGAACCTCCAAATGGATTGAATCCGTCAGTGCATAAACCAAGCCTCACGTTACGTGACTCCCTTGAGAAGATAGGATGAACATGGTTGAAATGATTCCAAGCTTCGCCATCTGCAGGATGAGTCATAATATCCTCATCCCGACGTACTCTTTCTGCGTGCCACCTCATATGTCGAGCTGTCTTTGAAGACATATACATCCGTTGTAGTCTGGGTGTAAGGGGGAAATATCGCAATGACGCATAAGGTATATCCTTCCCCCTAGAATTAGCCCCTCTTTTAGGTTTAAACCTATCATGATGGCAAACTGAACATGATATCTTATCAGCATCCTCTTTGTCATACAACATACAATGATTAGGACAAGCATCTATTTTTACATATCCAAGTCCTAAATCATTGACCATCTTCTTAGCACGATAATAATTTGGAGGCAGCTTCTCATCTGGAGGTAACATGCTCTTGATGATGAGGAGAAGACGATCAAAGCATTTCTCACTTATATGAAATTCAGATTTCAAATTTAGCAACTGTGACACAGCTGACAACCGAGTGTGTTTTTGACAACCATCCCACAACGGCTCATCTGCATCCTTAAGTAACCGATAGAATCTTTCGGCTCCCTTGTTTGGCACGTCTTCAGTGTATACAGCAGGATCCTCATGTACACTAAATGTCGGACCAGCAGCATCTACAATCATATCCACGTACGTACTTGTGCCTTCCACGTTACTAGGCTCGTGCGACCAGAGCAGCTCACCATGACTTGTCCAATTCATGTAACCTTTAACAAACCCTTTTCTGTATAAATGGCGTTGAACCTCCCATGGTGAATTCCACTTCAAATTTTTGCAAATCATACAAGGACATCGGATGCCACCTTCGCTGTCTACTGCTGCATTTGGATTCCCCAATGCAAACTGAATGAAATTCTCAACTCCGACCCTAAACTCCACGGACACCACATGATCAACTATTCTACGATACATCCATGAACGGTCTGTAGCCATTTCTTTCCTGCGCCCAACGAATATTAACAGAAATAACTTTAAAATTCAAAATCACACATCCTTCCACGCAACCAAAATGAACAGGAAGGATTTATTATTTAGATTATCACTTTTTACCCATCTGTGAATATTTGATCGCACTCAGATGCCCGTTTACTATGTGTTTGTATTATTTGCTGAAAATTTCGGCAGCATCTCCCCACACCTCTCCGATATACCAAAAATATTTATTGATTAAGATATTTTCTTAAACACTTACTAATAAGTGGTTAAGAAAATATTCTAAATCAATAAAGGTATATCAGAGAGGAGTGAGTAGACGCACCCGAAATTTTCATCTAATAATACAAACACATAGTAAATGACCACCTAACTGCGATCAAACATTCACAGACTGTCCAAAACGGGACAATTCAAGACTTTGAGTTAGATATACACGTTCTCATCATTGAAAATAAGACTCGTGCATATCAATCCCAAAGTCTTGAACGGGAGGTTCATTGACACGGGCTTAACACGCTCTCGTGAAGTGTGTGCAATGTTAAAAAAAAAAAAAAACAAGTGCTTAACATGTAAATGAATTGCATTAAAGTAATAAGTGCAATACATATAAACAAGTACAATAATAAACCACAGAAATAGAATCTGTATGAAAACAATATCATGCATATAAACAAGTGCAATAATAAACCCGACTATGCCATCCATGGTTAATGGAGTCTTAACCTTTTCAAACTCCTCTCTCTTCCACAAACTCTGAAAATTCAATATTATCTCCTATTTTTCCTTCATTTATCCACCTAATGGATTGATCAGATTTGGAAGCCTAGAAGTCTTTGAAGATGAAAGTTCTACTTTGGAGAATCTCGATTGGGAGACCCCACACGGGATAGGCTGCATCGGCTTTTGATAGAGCTTCAGACTAGTTGGACCTTATGTGGGGAGGAGGGCGAGACTCTAGATCATATTTTTACTGGTTGCTCTTTCACTCTAGGAGTCTGAAGGGAGGTGGCTGTGATGACCCATTGCATCATCAACCATCACGTCGAGGACTGGCATTTGATTGATCGGTGGGACAGACAATGGCCTACCAAAGGTGATTGAGTTGTCTGGTGACTCATTCTGCATGCTACCTTATGGATGAATTGAGGGGAGTAACAAACAACTGAATATTTTCATGAGTTGCTCGGGATGCAAAGGCTCTTTTTGCTGGGTTTTGGAATGGGTTTCAATTGTTTGTCACATGAACCATTCCAATTCTACACTTTTTGCTTTGTTGGAGGCTTAGAGGTTACCATCCCGTCTTGGGTTGACTTGTGATGTATAAGCAGTCAGGGTTGTTTTTTGGGCCTTCTTTTTTGGCCTATACATGTACATCCCTTCTCTCTTTTTATTATATAATTGTGGTACTATCCACATTAAAAAAATGATGTTAAATACCTAAAACATTGCATTCTTCTACCTGCTTCTTTTTTAAATTGCAGATCCATGGTCCTAAGATGTAATGTGTTTCTGGTCTAAGGGGATCAGTGATTGAGGATGAGCCCCATTTTTCTTTCACTGCTTTTGGTCTCTGTTGTTAATTGACAGTGGATATTGGGTTTACAATCCATTAACCTATGCTGTGTTAGGTCTCCTGTCATAGATCACAATACACTAGTAGTTCTTGGAAAGATGCTCAACGGACTTAAATACTTCTTGGTAATTATATGATCAGAGTCTTTGTCAACTTACTCTTATGCTTCATTGATCATACATCTCAGATTGTATATGGAAGATCCCGATGACATTTGGTGTGGTCTTTTGGGCTGTTAACCAACTTCAGCAAAAATGAAAGAAAAACAGTTCCATACAATTGTTCTCATTCTTTTTATCAATACACCTTGTGTCCGTTGTCATAAATTTGTTTATTTTCAGGTCCATTCTATTGTTATATTAAGATTGTTTTCTCATTTGTTCCTAGTGACTTCAGTCAAATAGTCACATGACTCTTTGGTGAGCTTCTTTTCTATTTTACTTTTTAAAGTGGCCTTTTTAGTTGATTACAATTTATGTCGGCCATCAATTTTCTATGATTGAACTGTGCAATATCAATGCAGAGGCACCTTTGTCATTGCTTATGATCTATGCTTAATTTTTTTGAATGTCTAACATGTTGTTCTGGCTTGGAGAAAACATAAACTGGTCAGCCTCTCAAGCAGGCAGCTAAAGTTCTTGTTCTGGATTATTAATACACAATTTTCATGGAAACTGAAAGGTGGCAGATCTTGTTTATACCTCATTACCAAAATGGACCTTTAGGATTGGCTTTCTAAGTTGTATGAAATCAACATACAGGCTTGTGGCAGAGAAACATCCAAGAGTGACGACAGAATTTTGGTTTGTCACACAAGAATGAGGTTCCTTTTGTAGAGGATTTCTTCTCAGAGGCTCCCTGGTTCTGATGGTTTATGGCTTACATCATATTCTGAAGGGATCTACAACTCCTTTATTTATCTGATGGACTTCAATGCTGGAGATTTTCTTCTTTTTCTGCCTCTGTCTAGGATGCTATGGGAGATAGATTCTATGAAAAGTACGGTTGACTGGCATTCTTATCTATTCTATGTCAAAATCATAGTTTGTATTAAACTGAAAAAGAAGGTGAATGTGCAAAACCCAAAAGCCCCTCTACACATCAGTACCTAGATGCTGCTCACTCTCCTTCAAAAAAACAAAAAGGGGCAAAGATACATCCCCATATTAGCCTCCTAGTTGATGTGGAAAGTTAATTGTGCAAATAAAAGAACAATGTTCAATAGAATGGAGTGACACCTCCATGGTGTGTTATTCTGCTTGATGGGTTTTTGGGAGCTTTCACTGTTATACTTGGTACATCCTTTTTGCTTAGTACTGTAGTGGTACCACCCACTTCTGGAAAAAGTGCACTAGAGTGGGAAAGTGCTCTAAAATGCTGAGACTTCATTTCTAATTTTGGTCCCGAAGTGAACTAAAAGTGGAAAAGTCTGTTATACTTGGTCCAGACATGACTAGGGTTATGCTTGCTGAGCTGAGCTAAGCATTTTAGTTTTGACTTGATAAATTGAGTGTACAACTGCATTTTCTTCATAATTAGGTTGATAAGAAATATGGACAAGAAATTGTCACAGGACATGAAAAGAATTCTCCTTCATATGTAACTTTGTATATTAATTTTCTATTTTTCTTGTTCTTTATTTAACCATTGATGTTCACAGCCATTTTCCAATTGCTTAACTGTAGAAAATTGCCTTTAAATCTCATTAGTTGGTACATAGATTACTAGATTTAAATCTTCTGTATACATCAATCTAGCCATGTTTCATGCGGTAACAGCATTTGAATTGTCACAGCCTGTGCTCACTAGTGCTCACACAAACTTCATGTCGATTTGCACACCCGGCCCCCACTGCCCCTAAACCCCCACCCCACTGCACCCCACCCCCTCCCCCCTCCTACAGCCGGACTATAGCTGAAATTTTATTCTAATAGGAACTGTGGAAGATAAAGTGGTCAAAACTTCCAATACATCTATGAAGAGATCTCAATCAAAGACGGAAGGCGAATTCTGCGAGAAAAGAAAAACGTCAAAAGATCCCGATTTGAAAGGGAGAAAAATCTTACAATATTTAAGTTAGTAGTGTGCCTGTGAAAACTCTAGAAATTTGTGGGCAAAAAATTAAGTATCTTGACACTAGAGGATTTGATCCCTTATATAAGCAAAGTCTTAGGCGATTGATTTGCGCAGAGGTTATAACCATCTCACATAAGATGGAAGTTGAAGTCCCAATAATAAGAGCCTTTATAGGATGAAGACACCACAGATAACCGGTTGGAACTTGAAGTTGTGTCTCGATGGCGTTCCATTATCGAGAATTAAGAGGCTTGAGAGAAACGAAGATCGCATTACTGCTGGGAGCAATTACGCATGTCACGCGCATGCGCTAGATCTTGTTTGATTGCGAAGGTCTTATCGAGGATGACTAGCGATACTCTGATAATCCTCCTCCTCAAAACATGAGATATAGTATTTGTTCATCTCTGAAGTGCTAAAAGACACATGAGGGAGAGCAACATATGGATGAGCTATGATAGGTTGAAATGGGCCGATGGATCTGATCAATGAGGTGTGTAGAAAATCGTCTCCTCCTCACGGATTAATTGGGCATAGCTGAAATTTTATTACTTAGTATGGAGGCATACATGAAAATATGAAAATTGTAGGAGCATATACAAAATGCATCAAATCCTAGACTAGATCTATATAGTATAATTTCTGCTATTTGTTGTCATATCAATAATTTCACGACTTGGTAGGTAATATGGGGTGCGGATTTAATTTTTTTGTAACTTAGATGTACATGAAGAACTTTAATCGTGGAGTCACTTCTTATGTATAAAAGCACACATCATATTTATCATTACAACTCTTATGAGATTATTGTACAAAAAAAATATGCACGTAGTAGCCATTAATCTCACCCACCTTATTCAATGTCCTGTTTAAAGTCCGAGGAGGAGGGAGCAGAGGATCCATCTCTTCCAGTCCCAACTCCAAACCAACAACCCCCCACCCACCTGACCCTCTCTGATGCCTTCTGCTTCCCACCGACGACTTCCACGTTCAGTAGTACTTGTTTTGTTGCCGTAAATACCAACCCGCCCCCCCCCCCCCGGTGTTACGGAGGCCGTTCATTTTTAACAGTCAAAATCGGGATCTTTTGACGTTTTTCTTTTCCTCGCAGAATTCGCCTTCCGTCTTTGATTGAGATCTCTTCATAGATGTATTGGAAGTTTTGACCACTTTTTATCTTCCACAGTTCCTATTAGAATAAAATTTCCGGTGTTAGGCACACTACTAATAAAATTTCAGCTATAGTCCCTCTGTTCTTGCTTGCAAAGGATCCAGTCGGTGGCTATGCAGCTCGGAGTGGTCACCCAGCAAAATCGTCCATAACAGCCGGCTAGCCATGACACTCACTTCTCACACGCACACAGACACACTCACACACATATACACACAAACATACACAGAAAAGGGGGAGCACCCCCTCCGCCATCTCACACATGCACACACACAATATAGACAGAGAGAGAGAGAGAGAGCGGCCACAAAGATAGAGAGAGAGAGAGACAACTTACCGACGACGGTGATGGCGGTCCGGTCCGATGACCCAGGGTTACTTGGCCACAGCGGCGGCGGTGGCGGGGACTGGTCGCAGCCGGGGCGACGGCGGGGACTCGGCGCAGTCGGGGCGACGGCGGGGACTCGGCGCAGTGGGGACGACGCCGGCGATGTCCGGTGGCGGGGGGGTGACGACGACGCCGCCGATGTCCGGTGGCGGGGGCGACAGCGGCCTCCGATTGGGGCGAACAAGAGAGAGAGGGAGAAAAGAGGAGAGGCGACGGAGTGCGTGGCGGCGACGATGGCACGATGTCGTCGCCGGCGAGAGAGAGGGAGAGAGATCGGCGTCGGCGAGAGAGAGGGAGAGAGATCGGCGTCGGCGAGAGAGAGGAGAGAGAAGAACGGCGTCCGTCCTCGGCGAGACAGAAGACAGGAGGGGTGGGTGCCAATGGGGGTTTAGGGATGAATTTAGAGACCGAATAGAGACTGAAATATTTCAGTCTCCATTCGGTCTCTAAATATTTGTGACCGAATACCAATCAGTCACAATTCGGTCTCAAATCTGAGACTGAATTTGTGACCGAAATATTCGGTCACAAAATTTCATCCCAAAGCCCGCCCGTTCTTATTGTTAGTGACCGAAAAGATTTCAGTCACTATTCGGTCTCAGATCTGAGACCGAATAGTGACTGAAATATTTCAGTCTCCATTCGGTCTCTAAATATTTGTGACCGAATACCAATCAGTCACAATTCGGTCTCAAATCTGAGACTGAATTTCTGACCGAAATATTCGGTCACAAAATTTCATCCCAAAGTCCGCCCGTTCTTATTGTTAGTGACCGAAAATATTTCAGTCACTATTCGGTCTCAGATCTGAGACCGAATAGTGACTGAAATATTTTCGGTCAGTAAATCTAAAAATTAGTGACCGATATTTTTCAGTCACTATTCGGTCTCAGATCTGAGACCGAATAGTGACTGAATAATATCGGTCTCAGATCAGTCTCTATTTACATTTTTTCTTGTAGTGTTGAATCATGCCGGACCTCTGGACCTGTGCATAACGGGGCCAGCAGAAGGGTTGTGTATTCCACCTGACTGCCAACACAAAACGCGTGTATTGTGCAAACTGTTACTATCGCTTGTTACTCGACGTTTCATGTGCAATGTTCACTAGCTCTCATCTATACTCTACTCGCTCATCTATTCACATTCACTCTACTATCTCGTCTATTCATCTAGTACTCTCTTGGTACCCTTTGAGTTGTGTGGCTCCTACTGTTTTGTATTGCTCATGACTGTCTAGCGCTAAAATGGGTCTTGTGACTCTACTGACTTGAATGCATACTGCTGAGGGCACGGAGAGTGTCCGAGGCGCTCCCATCTAGTCCTGGGGCAGAGAGCCACCTGAAAATACCTACAGGGGCTAATGATGGTGTCTGTATTTGCACCGGTTCTAACTGACTGTTTTGATTTAGATAGACATCTGACTGTTATATTGTTACTGTTAGTCTGTTAGTTCAGACGCATTGCACTGTTACTGTACTACCACTAACTGTTACTGAACTGCTACTGTCCTGCTATTGAGCGACTCCTATCGTACTCTCTCCTTGCTCTATTTGTTACTGGCCATCTTGAGTCATCACTTTCTATCGTGACATAATCGTGTTCAAAGTGTCATATTCTCTCGTTGTCTATTGACAATAAAAGTGCTATATTTTCTCTCGGCTATTTACGGATAACCAAAGTGCCATTACTATTTCGATTGACGAAAGTTAATCAAAAGTGCTATATTATCTCGATTGATGAAAATCAATCAAAGTGCAATTTACTCTCTATAAGGCCAATTACTATCTCTCTCCTTGCTATACATGTTACTTGATATTACTTGACAATGTCGTTACTTGTTATTGTGTTGTTATCGTTATCTCTCGTGTCTTGACTTTAACCATATTCATCGTGATATACTTAATCCATCTGCTATGTGAACCATGTTACTTGTCTATACTTTTAGACTTTACATGACTCTCTCTATCATTAGTTACTCTATCCTTTAAAGCATTAACCATTTAAAGCTTGCTTGACTATTGAGATTTAAGTCCTACTGGGCGTTATCGCTCACCCTTCGTTATTTGTTATTGTGTCTCAGGTAAGTCAGACAGTGATGTCACACACACCTATAGGACGAGACCAGAGTGATGAGTGTCCTAGAGTCAGTTGATGAAGTTGCCCTAGTACTATAGAGTCTAATAGTTATTACTTTAGATTTCTTTTCAATGTAATGATGTCGTTGAGCTCTATGTATTGGCTCTGAATTAGTGGTTGTAATAGTCTTAGTAGAATTTCAATGAAATGAAGAGTTTATTCCAAATATTGTTCATTAGCTACTCTGATTTACTCAACTGATTGTACATTTTTCTCTACTATGTACTTGGTTCACGTTTCCCCCGATTTATTCTGCTGCTAAATTGGAGGGGCGTGACAAAGGTACTCTACAGGTTTTTTCTCAATCAGCATTTGTTTTGTTTGACACTAGTGCAACACATTCGTTCATATCACAAGTATTTACGCATACATTAAATGAAAAACCTGCATTTATGGAATTTGAATTACCTGTCACAACACCTTTGGGAGAGAAAGCTCAACTAAACAAATATTTCCCATTAGCTGATGTTAAGATTGGTGAACTCAATCTTAGAGCCGACCTGATATGTATGCCCATGGAGGGCTACGATGTTATTCTGGGAGCCGATTGGCTGTCCACGTATGGGGCTATCGTGGATTGTAGAAGAAGGAAGATCTCCTTTAGTGAATTCCCTAAATTGACCTTCACGGGACGTAGACACAAGAGGCACTTGTCTCTCGTCTCTACTATAAAAGCACAGAACATGATAAGAAAGGGTTGTGTGGCATTTCTTGCCGCAATTGTGATTGAAAAGAAAGCATCCAAGATATCAGACATACATATAGTGCAAGAATACCTCGACGTGTTCCCTAATGAGCTGCCAGGCATTCCACCCGAGAGAGATGTAAATTTCTCAATTGATCTAACACCTGGAGCTACACTGGTGTCACGCCAACCCTACAGAATGTCCCCAGCTGAATTGAAAGAACAATTGATGGAACTATTGGAAAAGAGATTTATCAGGCCAAGTACTTCTCCTTGGGGAGCACCAGTGTTGTTCGTCAAGAAGAAGGACTGATCTCTGAGGCTATGCATCGACTACAGGCAGTTGAATAATTTCACTATCAAGAACAAATACCCTCTGCCTCGTGTGGATGAGTTATTTGATCAAATCTCAGGAGCTGAATATTTCTCTAAGATTGACCTTAGATCGGGATATCATCAGATGAGGATTAAAGATGCAGACATTTACAAGACAGGTTTCAGGACAGGTACGGTCATTATGAATTTGTAGTCATTCCTTTTGGACTAACCAATGCTCCTGTAGCTTTTATGCAACTAATGAACAACATCTATCGACCATACCTCGACAAGTTCATCATGGTGTTTATTGATGATATTATCATATATTCCAAGACCAAGGAAGAGTATGAAGAGCATCTGAGGATCGCTCTGTAGATCTTGCGGGACAACAAGCCCTACGCCAAATTGAGCAAGTGTGAATTCTAGCTCAAGGAGGTGTCATTTCTACGCCATGTTATATCCAAGGATGGTATCACTGTCGATCCTTCCAAGGTAGAAACTGTACTTAACAGGGAGAGACCGACTAATGTCACTGAGATCAAAAGTTTTCTTGGACTAGCTGGCTACTACAGACGGTTCATAAAAGACTTCTCCAAGATTGATGTACCTCTTACTCGTCTTACGCGAAAAGAGAACCCATATGTCTGGAGCAAGGAGTGTGAAAAGAGCTTTCAGACCTTGAAGCAACTCTTGACATCTGCACCAGTCCTCGCATTGCCAGTCAAGGGCAAAGATTCTCAGTCTACACTGATGCATCTGGAATCGATAGGCTGCGTGTTGATGCAAAACGAGAAGGTCATAGCTTATTCATCAAGACAATTGAAGCCTCATGAAGTCAATTATCCTGTCCATGACTTAGAATTAGCTGCTATAGTATTTGCACTCAAGATATGAGGCATTATCTTTATGGTGAGTAATTATTGTCTACTCTGACCACAAGAGTCTGAAGTACTTATTTTCCCAGAAAGAGCTAATATGAGACAAGGAGATGGCTGGAGTACTTGAAGGATTTTGATTTCAACATTCAATATCACCAGGCAAAGGTAATGCAGTAGCTGATGCACTTAGTAGGAAGCCAGTAGCTTCTTTATCTTGTTTAGTCATGGTCAAGATGTAATTACTTGAGCAATTTGCCAGTTTGGATCTGAATATCGAGTGGAGAAGTGATCAGATGTTAGTGGCTAATCTTAGAGCTCAACCCGACATCTTTGTCGAAATCAGAGAGCAGCAGGCTAATGATACATTCCTAGTCTGAGTCAGGGAGACCATAGCTAACAGACCTGATTTCTCTATCTCTGAGGATGGGAGGATATTATTCCAAGCCAGGACTTGTGTGCCTGACAATGAAGAGCTGAAGAGAAAGCTGATGGGCGAAGCCCATAAGACAAAGTACACAATTTACCCAGGTGCAACCAAGATGTACCAAGACATGAAAATGGTATTTTGGTGACCCAACATGAAACGTGAGGTGGCTGAGCATGCCGCGCACTACCTCACATGTCAGCAGGTAAAAGCATAGCATCGTCGTCCTGCAGGTGTACTTAGACCCCTGGACATACCTGAATGGAAGTGGGAAAGTATTGGCATGGATTTCATCATGGGTTTACCCCGAACTCGTGGTGGACTTGATACTCTATGGGTTATTGTGGACCAATTAACTAAGTCCGCACATTTCCTTGCCATTAAAAGTACCTGGAGTGTGATGTGTTAGCAGCCCTCTATGTGAAGGATATAGTAAGATTACATGGAGTCCCCGTGTCCATTGTCTCGGACCGTGACCCCAGATTCACATCTAGAGTCTGGAAGGGACTTCAGACAGCTTTAGGCACCAAGCTAAATTCAGTACATCATTTCACCCACAGACGGATGGGCAAACGGAAAGAACTTGTTGCCCAGCTAGCTAGCCCAGAGGGGGGGGGGTGAATGGGTTATTAAAACTTAGATCTTAGATTGATACTTGTTCACTAAAAAGATTACACACAACTTAAACGAAGGTTAGAGTTAGAGGAATGAAACAGCAAACGCACAAAACACAGCCACAAGACACAAGGATTTTATCCTGGTTCGGAACTCCTTTCCACAGAAGACCTACGTCCAGTCCCTGAGCAATACCTCAGGATATCACTATCAAGGGTACTATCCCCCTCACGGATCCTTACACCCAGCCACAACTGGTCTTCCTTCAACCTGAAGGGAATACAACCACCCTGGATACCAGCAGGTCTTCCTCCACACAGAAGGGAATAAACTAATAAAAGTAAGCACAAGAACAGGCTTCAGGAACTAGCTCAAACAGCTATAGTCTGAAGCAAATAAGTCTCAAGAGAGAAAGGATTTTGACACTGATTTCTCTCAAAAGACTTCACTAACTCTCACAGGAATTTCTCTTTCAACACAGAGAGCTAAAGAGCTGAGATCTATTGGAATGGAGTGCTTCGCTCTTGTTTGCAACTACTGAAGACTTGAAGGATTGGATATTCTCTATCATAGAATGTTGTTCACTTCAAAAGTCTTTGCTTCGCAATCTTGTAGTCTTGTATTTAAGCTTCTACTTGAAATTTGAACGTTAAAGAACCGTTGTCTCTCATTCTGGGTACGTTAGACTGGTCTGCAAGGAAGCTTTGATCTTCAGTCTTTATCCTTTAGTACACGCCAAAGAAATGTTTGATATCTTGTATCTTTTGTGTCCAACGTTGTACAGATAAATCTTGTCAGGTATCTACACAGCATATCACAAATACATAGGAGACAGCTAGGGCTGTCGCTAATTGTTAGTCACAGTTTGAAAAGATATTGCTATATTTAGCAAAGCTCCTTTCTGTCAAAATAAAGATGTAGACAGAATAGCACAATAGTGGAAGATATCATCTACATGCATGAGAGATACGTTCAGAGTGCATTGAATGCATAGCAGTCAAACAGGCGAGACACGACTTTGACTATTCAACGTTATTAAAGAATATTGATAACAATAAAATCGATATGAACAGAGCCGATGCCTTTATGACTTATGAATCGTTATAAGTTGATAGGCAAATCGTTATGACAGAGAATCATTAAATCATAATGAAATCATTGTAAGCACTTATGAAATCGTTGTGGTAGACAAATCGTTATGAACAATACAGAAATCGTTATGAGTTCTACAGAAATCGATATGATCACTTAAGAAATCGTTGCGATAGACAAATTGTTATGAACAATACAGAAATCGTTATGAGTTCTACAGAAATCGATGTGATCACTTAAGAAATCGTTGCGATAGACAAATCGTTATGAACAATACAGAAATCGTTATGAGTTCTACAAAAATCGATGTGATCACTTAAGAAATCGTTGCGATAGACAAATCGTTATGAACAATACAGAAATCGTTATGAGTTCTACAGAAATCGATATGATCACTTAAGAAATCGTTGCGATAGACAAATCGTTATGAACAATACAGAAATCGTTATGAGTTCTACAGAAATTGATATGATCACTTAAGAAATCGTTGCGACGAACAAATCGTTACGAGATCTTAAGAAATCGTTATGACAACTTAAGAAATCGTTGCGACGAGCAAATCGTTACGAGGTCTTAAGAAATCGTTATGACAACTTAAGAAATCGTTGCGACGAGCAAATCGTTATGAGGTCTTAAGAAATCGTTATGACATCTTAAGAAATCGTTGCGATGAGCAAATCGTTACGAGGTCTTAAGAAATCGTTATGACAACTTAAGAAATCGTTGCGACGAGCAAATCGTTACGAGGTCTTAGAAATCGTTATGACATCTTAAGAAATCGTTGCAATGACTTGAAAGAAATGAAGTGAGAGTTTACCTGACTGTCTTTGAACTTCCTTTTACTTTTATTACCTGTCCTCAAGGCTCAAGTAATTTATTAGTATTTTTTGTTAATCATCAAAACTAATGTATGCATAAGTGAATTAATTTATATGGGGAAAGTTTGGTCATCAATCTCCCCCTTTTGATGATGACAAAAATACTAAACAGCATAAATAAAACAGACATGTTTTTTAGAGTTGCTTTAGTCTTCTCCCCCTTTTTGTCAATAAGCAAAAAGATAGTCTATGAGACAAAGAAGAGAGAAAGCTTTGGATTAATTAGGAGTAAGATAATACAACGGAGACAAAAGAGAGGCATGCTGTGAAATGACAGCCCATGCCTTGTTCTCCATGTCTTCAAGAATCTGGTGGAAAACACCAGGAGCAACTGAAACAGAAGGACCCATGGCTGGAATGATCCTTTGAATATAAAGCTGCCGCTGCTATTCCAGGAATTCTCCATACTGATCACTGTCTAGTATGAATTTGAAGTAGGTGCTCTTTCCAAAACTGGCACGATGGAGAAATCTATCCAGAGAGATTGGATAGAAAATCTTCTGATCAAGAAGATCCTTCTTTAAGGCATAGAAGGCAGTATATCTGGCTGCCCACTGAACATAGATCTCTTGAATGGGATTTATGGAGTTGAGATCCAAGAAGGCTTCTGCTGACAACATAGGCTTATGTTGATGGACTAAGGAGTTGTTGATGGCTTGTAACTGAAGATGGGATTCCTTATAGAGCTTTTCCCATTCGGAGGGAGGAAGCCTCTCACACTCAGAAATGAGTGGAGCCAAAACTTGGGAGGAAATGCAGCCAGAGTGGTATTCTCTGAAAATAAACCGCAAAAAGGAAGGCAATCTACCCTGCTTGGCTGACATTCTACCCATCTACTTAGCAAACATATCAAAGGCATGGGAGCCTGCATCTGAATCAAACACTAAGGAGTGTAGCTTCGGCAGAAGAACTGGAGAGTCAACTTTGAGGTTTGCAAAATCCACTGTGAGGGGAAGATTGATTGGATGTTCTGATCTCAACATTACTATAGCTGAATGAAATTGGTAGAACTGGACTTCAGGCAGCTTGTTCAGGTAGCAGAAATCACTGTACAACTGGAAGTTCCTGGCAATCCTGATCTCTTTCAGAATGAATGGTCCCCAAGAGGTCTTATGCTGAAGAATGAACCACTCAGAAAGAGTGAGTGGGTGATCTCTATGGGTAAGGGTTTCTGCACGGGCAGTCAAGTATTTGGAGTACATAGACTTGTTGCCCTTGACGTTGGCCCACTGCTCTTCAATCTTGAACTCAGTGCCCTCATAGATTTTGGATTTTTGAAGGTGGGTCAATTGGGAAGAGGAAGAACAAGTTTAGATGCTCAGAGAGGGTGAGGAAAGGAATACCATAGATAGTGGAAATGATACATTTTTGAAGGTATTCCCTATAGATGGATCTTCTCTAAGGATCGGGGAAGAGAGTACCAAAGAGGAGGAAATAATGGTGAGGGGGGATACTGACAGAGGATGAATGTTTCCTCTTTTTCTTGGCAGGACTGGGAGGATCAGTCCTATGAACATGAGTGGCAATGGATAGAATGGAGATGAGGGTACTTCTCTCAAAGTCATCCGGAAGATTAGTGTCAAAGACACTGAGAATTTGAGGTTTTTTCAGAATGAAGGTGACAGAAGAAGGAGGAGTAGGAGGATAGAAGAGATGTTAGGATTGAAAGATGTAGATGAGTGAACTGGAGTAGTTTCAGTGAGAGGTGAAGAAGGTGAGGGTGATGATGGAGCTGAGGTGTGAGAGGGAGTGGGAGAGAAGGAAGGTTGAGATGGAATAATAGAGGATGAGGTTTGGGTGCGAGGCATAGGGTGTTGAAGTTGGTGGAGCTGGAGGGCTGTAGAGAAGATGAAGGTGAGGAGGGGGTTGGAGTTGCAAGAGTAGAAGTTTCAGGGGCCTTGGTAGCTGCTACTGGCTCTTCCCTTTTGCTTGACCTTCGCTGACAACTGCAGACGGCCAGATGGCCTAAATTCCTGATGAGATGGTCCTGATGACCCTGAAGCTTGTACTGATGGCCAGATGGCCCTGACTCTTGTGCTGGTGGCCCTGGTGGCCGAGGAACAGCTGCTGGTCTACTCTGAGTAGCAGAAGAAGAAAGTCCACCTGTCCTGGAAATTGCTGATAGCATGGTCTTCATGTCTGACAATTCCTTGTTGAACCATCTCATAGCATTTCGGACTGAAGACAGTTCAGAAGTGGCTGTAGCTTGACTGGCAAGAATGCCTTGGACACTAGACTGAACTGATGATAATATATCTCCTTGAGCCTTTAGTATTTCCATAACAGGCTTCAAATTTACTTTCCTGTGGCTCTTTCCTTACCTTCTGTGAACCACTCTCTTTATTTTTCTCTGAGGTACTGGTTCTTCAAATCACCATGACATGTACTAGGTCTTTCATTTATAGGGGCATTTTCATGGGCTCCCCCTGTGATGGTGCTTCTTCTGTACCAAGCTCTTGCTCCCCTGAATAGGAGTAGATTTAACAACATTTTCTTGCTCCCCAGAGTGGGAGCCTCTTCCAAAACAATGTCCTCACTGTGGCCTTCTGCCACTGATTCTGACATTTGAGGCTCACTTCCAATTGGCTCCGCTTGGCTAGGAGCTTCCTCCATTTCAATGTGACCCTCGGCCACAAAAGTAGATACATGAGACACACTTGCAATTTGCTCCCCCTCAGTAGGAGCTTCATCCATCACTACTTCCCCTTGCGCAACTATTGGCTCCTCAGAAATAATATTTTCTGCATTGGATTTTTCAATATGGCCTGGTGCCATAGCTTCTGTCTCTGTAAGTCCACCACCTTCTGAAGTAACTGAGGTGGAAGGGACGGAGTCCAACACCTCTCTTAGAACAGAGGCAACTCTGGAGGTGGCAAAGGATCTGCCACACCTACTATTGCTTCTCCCGTTGGAGCTGTTGTTGATTCAACTGCTACTAATTCTGCTGCTGCTGCTGCTAATTCGCTGCTTCTTCTGGAATTTCGGGGATGTCTCCGATGATGGCCTCTCCTCTGCCATAGAGGTCTTGGTCCATATCCCATTCTGCACTGAGAATCCACTTTTCTTTAGGTTCCTGGACCTTATAGACGACCCATCTTTCCACAACTGCCCCAGATAGATTTACTCCAAAATGTTTGAATATCTTGGTAGTAGATGAGCATAGGGCAATGAAACATTCAACTTGCTCTTTGTATCCCAGATTTGATCATGGGCAAACTTCATTCTCTCCATCATGATTTCGGCTATGTTAATCTCCTTTTGCGGGATTACCCAGAACATCATATCCGAATCTGCCCTAGTACAAGTTGAGAAAGTGGCACTGCGGGGAACTATGATTTGGCAGATAATAAAATGAAGTAAACGGTTGAATGCAGTCATTTGATTGATATCCAATTTCCCGTCTCTCAGCCTGAAACTTGGACCTATAATGCCAAGACCCTTTACTTGATCATTCACTGTGTGAACCCCACTGTGTCCAGAAGTCTTCACCCCAAACAACAAGTGCAAAAGCTCATGATCTACTTTAATTTGGATACCCTTTACATATGAGACAAGGGACCCATCCGCCTCTGACCTTAGACAAACATAAAAGGCTTTCACCAGGTCGGGATAGCTTACCTCGGTGAAGGTGGCAATATTCATCCACTGCATCCTTCTCAAAGTTTCTGCTATATTGTTCATGCCATTCTTCTCTAGATCTAGTACATCCACTGCTTTATTTCCGTAAACCTTCGTCTTGATGAATGTAAACCTTTCCTGTTGCTCGGGGGACAAATATTCAGCACTGTAGCCCCCTACACTTCCGGAAATCACTGGAGCGACCATGGGTAGAGAGGAGAAAAGGTTCTGGAGAAAAGAGATGATGGAAGGGATGGAAGCCCTTAAGGGATTCTTCGCGGGAAGAAGAGAAGGCTTCAAATCTTGTAGAGAGTCGATGCCGGAATAGTTAGGGCATCGGCTTTGGGCGAGCAGATAAAGGAGAGAGAGGGTAAAGGTGGGAGATGAGTCGTTCCCACAACAATTTGACTAAATAATAATACTTTATTGAAAGAGGAGGCACAAAAGAAAAACGGCAGAAAGCGACAAAACGGTTTGACGGGTCAATACTACTTTTAACACACTAGTGGTCAAGTACAATAAATAAGCTGAGTTTTGCTTAATGCCAGAGGGAGAGAGAAGATTTCATTATAATCTAAAAAAATTTATATGCAATTTAAATACAGAAATCTTTTCACAAATTGCACATCCCTAATTCCCTTTTAAGAGATGTAAATCTCTCTTCAGGTAGGGCTTTTGTGAAGATATCTGAATTGACCATTTGTATCTATAAAAGAAATTTCTAAATTACCACTAGCTACATGATCTCGAATGAAATGATATCTAACCTCAATGGTTTAGTCCTTGAGTGTTGCACTGGGTTTGGTGAGGTTGATGGCACTTGTATTATCACACAGTAGGGAATTGACTTGATATGAATGCCGAAATCTCAAGTTGTTGCTTTATCCATAGGAGTTGTGTACAACAACTTCCAGCAGCAACATATTCAGCTTCAGCTGTTGATAGAGCTACTGAGTTTTGTTTCTTGGAAGACCAGATATCAGACATCCTGCAAGAAATTGACAAAAACCACTGGTGCTCTTTCTATCTACTTTGCATCCAGCATAGTCAGCATCAGAATATCCTACTAAGTTTATTTCACAAGATTTTAGATACCAAGACCTAAATCATGAGTTCTAGCTAAATATCTAAATATTCTTTTCACAGAAATTAAATGAGACTCTCTAGGGTCTGCTTGATATCTAGCACACATGCATACACTAAATAAAATGTCTGGTCTACTTGCTGTTAAGTAAGTAATGACCCTATCATACCTCTATAGTTCTTTTGATCTACCTTTTACCATTTTGATCCTTGTCCATTCTAGTTGATGTGCTCATTGGCGGTGAAAGTGGCTTGCACCTTCAAATCCAAATTTCTTTAACAGCTCTTTTGGTTGTACTGGCTTGACAGATGTGGGTGCCTTCTCTCCCTTGCTTGATTTGTAATCCAAGGAAGTAGT